>JAANIC010005804.1:74763-86555 GCA_017607545.1 Acromyrmex charruanus | reverse complement strand
AAAATTAATTTATAAAATATATTTTAAAAATATTTTTTATAGTTGATATACATAATTTGTATATATTCTTTGTTATATTAATTAAGCCAATAACTTTATATTTAATTTTTACGGTAGAGGAAATTTTTATTTAGTTCATTAAATTTAATGAGATAAGGAAATTATTACTGTGCCTTCAGTACAATTGTAAATAGAAAAATGTAAATATAATGCATTTCTATATTATAACCACTAGAATCCAATTTTACATAAAATACTGCATCTTCTTCAATTTTCATACGTCTAACGCATTTTTCTCAGAATTACAGAGTTGAAAAGAAGCATGCGAATAAGTCGTGAAGAACCGTTCCATATTTTTCAAAAGTACATTGCCAATCCTTTGGGTAGAAGTTTTCGCGTTCGTGGCAGACAGACGTGCTTGAGTTATCACTAATGAACCTCTGGCAGGAAGTTTAAAAAGTTGATTCGCGAACTAGCCCCCAAGGAAATCTGTCCGCGGATCGGACACCGACATAGTTGAGGCTAATTGTTAGGATGACACGTTATTCTATAACCTAGCAACTTTTCAAAATTATATAAAAACTGTTTCAATGAAGGAGAGATTAAGTCCCGAGCTGAATTAAAATTTTCCCTCGTTATAAATGATAAAAGAACGCTTCCTAGCAAATTAATATCCTCATATCTCTTCTTTTTATTATTAAAAGTATAATAAATATACAAAAAGAACGATTTTGCAGTATCTAAAAATTTACCTAGATACAGATTTACCTAGATACAGATCTGAAAATAATTTTGTTAAACTATCAAAATAATTATGAAGACCGCAATTCATTGATAGAATATCAAAATTTTTTGTATTGTTCATCATGCTTGAGTTTCCTACATAATTATTTTAATGATTCAACGAAATTATTTTCTGATTTATATTTACCTAAATTTTTAGATACTTCGGCAAATCATTCTTTTCATGTATAATAACTTCTTCTTTCAAAATCGTTGTAAAAAGCAAAATAAGAGGTAATAATTTACTCACTCCATGGTTGTTTCCCGCTGTTGTTCGATGCCAGATTTCCTCCTTCTCCTCTCAGATTCCATTGCACTATACAACACAAACAGACTAATTACTATTGTGCATGTACTAATTACAGGATAAGATAATCACATGGCACTGCCAACATTAATTGTATGCGACGCGCTCTTATTGTCTGTTATAACGAAAGAATAACGGAAGAAAAAAAAGTTGAAAGCTCTCTCTAGCTTTATTCACTCGAATTATAAATTATATTATCGAGTAAATCATTTCAAAATTTTTTGTATAAAATACTAGCCTAATTATAATTGTAATTAAAATCAATTAAACGCACACAGTATCGTGCGACTCTGTTTCATACATAACTTCTATTTTGAAAATTCGAGAATATCATTTTGTGTATGTGTGTGTAATCTAATACCGCGCAATACGTTAAGTTATTAATTTAATAATTTAATATGTAATCATCTAAAGCAGGTCTGTCTCATTTGAGCTCTAGAGCCAAAACGCAAAACTATCGACGCAAAAAAATTCAATGTAGGTAAAATTTCAGGGACTGAAAAATGTTGATATACATTTAAATGACGCTTAACACTCAACACTTTACAAGTATTATATAAATAAAATCTTCTAAAATCTTATTCACATTGAAGTTTTTTGAAATCGATGGTTTTGCATTTTGACTTCAGAGTTCAAATTAGACAGGCCTAATCTAAAGATATTTAAATAAAATTCAATATTATGTATAATTTACGCAATACATTTTAAACACATAAATCTAAAAAAAAATTCATATATTAAAAGAATGAACATTTGTTAAAATGATGATATTTGCAATGACAGTCTTTTATTACTTAAATTAATTTGATGAGTCATCTATTAGAGATCTGTTTTTTTATTGCTGTACTAGTCTGCACTAAAACTCTTTCTCGCTTTCGCCAAATATTAAACATATATCTCTCATTTTAAGTTCCAAGTGTACACTAATTCATCCGCAAAATATAGACCATATGTATGTCTTGATTACGGTTGCACGACACCAAAACAAGACAATAATTGTAAAAATATTGTATTGAAAATTTTTGAAAATTTTAATCTTGTTTCGGTCTTGATGAATATTCGTAGCAAAAATCTCGTCTTATCTTGTTTTGTCTCTAATCGAGCAAACCTCTGTGTTTTGTTGCGATACTGCTTTGTTTAACAAGCTCGCGTAAGTTCTCTCTTTGTGAAATAGTTCCTGTACACAGAACGCGGCAACTCTTGCCATGCGGCGGAAGTTGGCGTAGCCAATCAACGTCTCGCTTACTCGGAAGTAATGGATACATAATATTTACCGCGAGGCAAAAGTGGTAATTATACAGAATAGGTCTCTTAAAAATTAATAAAATTGGGCTTATTCGATGCGTTTTCACTGAAAACGAAAGAATCTGGCAGAAAAAAGTATCGCTCTGCCCCGCAAACCGAGATATTAAGCGTTAAAATTGATGATTATTGAAGTTAGGAAATCTGTCATACTGATCTCACTATTTTTAAAAACACAAATTCACTATTTTAAGAACACAATTTGTTAAAATGTAATTATAAATAAAGTTTCTAAATATGTATAACAATTATGTAACAACTTTTTTCTCTTATTTACAAATATATATATAATTTTTTTAGATACCAATAATATCAAAATAAGACCAAGAATCTGGACATCTTAGCTTGGTATTGTCTTAATAATTTATTAATAATCTTGTCTTGAATTTGGAGGAATTGGAGGCAAAAGACAAGACAATAGCAAAATTAGTCTTGATATCTCGTGCAACCCTAATCTTGATCCAAAAGTGTGTGCAGATTATGTTAAAATTGAAAACAACTTAAATTTCTTCTAATTGATACGAGGTATATTTGAATATATCTAATTAATAATATCTTTCTAATAGTACTTAGTGTTCGTAGATCGCGTTCTGATGGACATACGTCCTACTGAATCAAATTTAGTCGCGTAAATAATACGAGACGCGCAGCGACTTTAAGTGGCAATGTTGCATGCCACAAAAATAAACATCAACTGATCGTTTCAAAATAACGTATTATGAAATGAGGATATGTTAAATATTCTATTTCCTCAATCTCAAATTAATTATTAATGCGTACTTAACCGGATACCAACGTGACTCAAAAAATTCGATCCGGCGATTCGTATAATATTTAGTTATTTATTTAAAATCAAAACGATAATTAAATTAGATTTAAGCTAAAATGCTTTTTCAAATTTTTAATTTAAATTTCAAAGAGCAATAGAGGATATGTCTGAATCAAATACCAGAAGAATAAAAATATCGTGAAACAATATATAATTTATAATTCCAATTTCTACTCCGTTTCAATTTTTATTCCAAACGAATGATTCGCGTTAAATATTCTGCTACGATAAAGATCATCATTTTGATAGTTTCATTCGCGGATTAACAAACATTTACTTATAATCACTTAATAATGAGATATGATAGTATATCTTCTACTGCTTATCGCGATCGCATTGTGATAGATAATAATACAATATGACGACACACGGACGCATTGGTTCACGATTATCGCATGGTAGCGATCTGTATGCTCAAATCTTGTGGCACACAGTGTTAAGTGGTCTTATGTGCAATAGAATACGCAGCAATTAACAAAAACAAACAGCAAAGCTAGCCAATCTAGTTACTAGGAAATATTTAACGTATTATATACTCTTTATTACATACTCTTATGTTCTTCTCTTAAGAATTGATTATTGAGTCATTAGAAATTGAATCGCGACTGTACACTAAAAAGATTTGCTGAATTTTAATAAATATTTGTTTCAATAGTACTAACAGAATGTTTACTTATGGTAAATAAATATTAACTCAAAATAAAAAAGTTATACTTAAATCAAATAAATACATGTTTACATTTAGTAAATATTTTGTAGGTATTATTGAAACAAATATTTATTAAAATTTAGTAATTTTTTTAGCGTATATATGACGTACAAATATCAAATCAATTGATTTTTAAAATCTATTTGTTCAATTGATACATGAATTGAAAAAGGTTTTGACTAAGTGTTTTTTTTTTATCGAAAACACAAGTTTAAATAAAATACTTTTAATAATAAAAGTAATTACATAATTTAAAATAAATTTAGAATTGTAATCATTTTAGTTTTAACAAATTGCAATTAGATAAATTGTGACGTAATATATAAACAAAAAAATGTCAGAGTGAGCGCATAAGACTGTAACAAAAAAGAAAGTACGTACAGTATTATATAAAAATGAAAATATGTAAGAATGAAAATTGGATTTTGTAAATGAGCAAATGTAATTAAAACGAACGGAAGAGCAAATAATTAATATGTAGAAAGTATGAAAGTGTGAACGCACAAGAGCGTAAAAAATAAATATTTTATAAAAGAAATGAAAATGTTTGAGATAAGATAAATTAAATTTGTAAAATAAGTAAAGCAAGCTGAGAAAGGGATGAATACGAAAAAATACGGTTAGAGTGTAACATGTGAGAGTTCATTATATATGTACGAGTATGTATATACATAATAAAAAACATTTAGAATACGGTAGATTATTTTGGCAAGTTTAAATAAATATAACAAAAACAAAAATAAATAACTATAAATCAATATATTTTGCAATATATTTTTTAATTTTTAAAATGTAATAAAAGCTATACGAATGATATAAATAAAACCTTTGTGTTGTAAAAATAAGGACATCCACATCCGCATCCATTTTCATCGGGACTAATTTGCATAAATTAAAATTCTAAAAATTAATTTCTCTCTTCCCATAAGTATTTTTATAATTTCAAGTTTGGCGGTTTGTATAAAAAAAAAGGAATTCTAAAAAATTACTAGAAATTAAGATATTGCGAGAAATTAAGCTCTCGATAATTAATAGAAGTTGCTATATTGCGAAATTAGTAAACATAAAAGAAAAATAAAATTCTAAAATTATACATTAATGAAACACATTCTAATACTTACACACACACACACGCACACACACACACACACACACACACACAATATATATATATATATACACTCTCTAAATCGTAGCGTAAAATCTTAAGCTCTCTCGAAGAGCCTGAAAATTTAATCTGACTTGAAAAAAGAGTGAAAATACAGCAACTCTTGTTCAAGAGTGATAGATTTTCACTCTTTTTAGAGTGAGATTTACTCTTTTGAAATGAGATTCACTACAAAGGAATGAAATCTCAATCCCTTTTTTAGAGTGAAGTTCCGTCTACTCTGGTATTACGATCAAGATTTTCGTTTGAAATAGATTTCATTTCAAAAGAATAAATCTCTTTTTTTTTCCAAGACATGCTAAATTTTCAGGCTTTTTGAGTGAGATTTCACTCCACAAGATTTAAAGAGTATATATAATAAATATACAATTGTATATATATTGTATATATATAATATATGCAATTAATTATTTATATATGTTTTATTTATATATGTATATATATAATTATATAAATAATGTTCTATAATAAATTCGAGTGAATCATAACTTGATATATGGCTCCATTTATCCATTTTACTTGTAAACTAACTCTGCTTTCGCAAATAAACTTGCACCGCAAATAGTAATAACTGAATAGGGCCGTGTTTGTATAGCGATAACTTAATTCTCGACAAGAGTATCCATTTTAATACTCTCAACGTAGCTCGCTCGATTTCTGTATTCATTCAAGATTCGCCTCAAGGCTTTTCCAAGTTGTCGACATCATAGTCCATCTCATTTCCGCCACGGTTAAATGTATTTTCTTTATAAACAAGCAATACCTATTCTATACTTATTGGTACAAGACGATCATCAAACGAATCGGCAACATCTAGACTATCAAAGAATATTATCCGTGACTTTTGTAACTTTGAGAATTATTTCGACATTAATTAATGCAACAAAATTAACAAATATCAATCAACAATATCCATGAAGATTTTTTTTACTTTTTATAAAGATTTATGGATATTAAAGAGTTTTTTAGTGCAATTTATTTAATTACCATGAATACTTCATACGTGTTCATGAAAGGTACTAAATTAAATTATAAGTAATATTAACCGTCCAAAGCTAATTATAAGTCTACTGAACTCATTCAATTATAAATCCTTTTGCCAAAAGTGTCAATCAATTCAATTTTCTTCATTTTACATCTGCGGGTTATTCTTATCACATTTATTTAGTATATTTATTTATTTTTTTATATAGTTACATCACTTTGATTTCTTCAAATTAATGTCTTTTAATTAAAATAAATTAAAATAAATTAATCTTATAGATTCAATGTCAGTAACTGTATTATAGATTTCATCATTAGCTCCGGAGGATTAAACCGTCTTTTTGATCTTTATAATAACGAAAAAGAAACTAATAATATATCTTTCTTTAAAACAGCAGACTTATATCAATAATTTTCGCTGCATTTCACGAAATATTTCAATGAATTTCTCTACTTTAATCCTGTTAATTGACTTTCCTGTTGCTGTCACTTTTGTCTTGTTTGACAAAAGGTAGAGCTAATTTCCGGAAGATAGTAGACAGTAGTTCTCTTCTTCGTTGAATGAGGTAAGACGATTCAGCAATGAAGGAAGTAATACTAATTAAATAAATTTACAGATGGCCTAGATTCTTAATGTCAGACAAGCGAGCGTAATAGCGACGAAATATTTCATGAGCATGCTGTAACTTACTTTTTAAAAATATAAAATTATGATAAAATGTTATATAAAAAATCAATTAATCAAAAAGTTTTTATATTTCTTTAAAGACACGTAAGTATGTATATATGTATGACAAAGACTTTAAAAGTCTATTTCATCACAATACTTTTTTGTCACAAAAGTTCGTCTATAAAATGTAATGCAACAAGAGGCACAAGTCTTCCAAATTGAAATATTCGCACATCGTCTATTCACGAGACGCTTTGACAAAAATTCCGTGCGCGTAGCGGTATGTGTAAAATTTAGTCAGAATGGAATGCAAGGAGTTTTCAATAAAAATCGCAAAGCAAAGAGACAATAATATTGTAAAAGAAAATGATGTTAAAAATTTGAGGATTTAATTCTAAAATGCGATTTAAATCGGAAATTGATGAAACATTTGTGATAATTTATCACAAATTAAATCTTATAATATAATATAATTTTATATTATTAATTTAACGTTTATATCATAAAAATATTTATATTTATATAAAACTTCTGAAAGAAATATCTTTAAACACCTTATTTTAATCGTAGATTATAAAAAATAAATAAAAATACAGAATATTAGTTCAATGTATTATTTCCTAAGACCAAGAGAGAGTCCAATGTATTATTTCTGAAAGGATTATACGATTCTAGCCACTCAGTTATCATAGTTATGTTTGTGGTGAACTCTCATCGTTTCTTCACCGTTAAGCATCGTCGCTACGTCGTTGCCTTTTATCTATCAGGATTAAGAGCTTCACCTCCCCATTTTAAATTAACCCAAGGATTAAACCTAAATTAGTCTTCTTAATTCAATTCAAATCCCCCGAGGTCCCGTCTGTCTAGCCGCAGTATCTACGTTCTACCCCTTAAGAGCTACTGTCTTGAACAGCAATTCTTGGAGAAATCGTTGAAAATTATCCAAAGAGCTTCGACACTCAAAATACACCTTCATTGATTTTCATTCTTAGTACATTAGTTTTCACAATAATATTTAAATAATAAATAGCTTTAACATTTTTCAGGATATACACCTTCATTAATTGTCATTCTTAAATACGTTAGTATTCAACAATTTATTTAAATACGTAATTCGCTTATCTCACTGTGAAAGGAGAAAATGACTATGTTATAGTCATTTTCTCTCTAAATTATATAATAAAATAATTTTAATTAGGTGTTCCATTTTATGATTATTACTAATATAATGTTGATAATAATAATAATAATAATTGTATTTATAATTCCATATATCAAAAAATATACACAGGTAATCAACAATAATTTGCAGTTATTTTCAGTGCTAATTATACATATAAGCAGTCTCAAATTTAAATGACCAAACTTCAAAAGTGTATAGTGGATTAATGAACTAAAAAAAATAAGTCCTTTAGAGAGAGAAAGAGATATGCTCGTTTTAGAGAAAATTTTTAGACAAAAAAGACAAAACATAATTTTCGAGATATTATTCTTTTCAAAGCGGAATATTATTATTTTCGTGTAAGACTTCAGCAATAAGAGGTTTCAGAGGTAGTACGAGAGTACACGCGTCGATTATCAGGCAGAAGAGCTGGATCAGCGAATTTCATTATTAAAACATTATCACTGTTAAAAACATCATAAAATTTAATATACTTTTAAGTTATACAAGTTGAATTTAATTTTATAACATTAATTACATTTAATTACATTACATTAAATTTAATGTATTTATAACTGAAAAGTATATGTGTACAGTAAGTGCAAAAAATATTCATACAGAGAAAATATTTCTTAAAAAAACTTTATTTTTGAAAAGTAAATATTATCCAACGAGAAATGAGTCATCGAATTGATGTCGAATCGATATCGATACGATAATTTCAACACTAATTCGACGTCGATTCGACGTTTAATTGACGATCATTTCTTGCTGGGTAATTAACAATTTATTCATAAAAAATATAATAGACTATATGTTTCTTAAAATTATATATACCAAAAAGATATGTATTAATTATATCATCATATATAGATCATATATAGATTATATCATCATATTATATCATTCATTATATAGAAAATATATCATCTGAAAAATAAGCGAAAATTAAAAATTCTATTGTTTGGATCCTCAAAAATTCGTACTGTCGAGAAAGTTATATTAACTACGCGAAAATAATTCTTCATAAATTTCTTAAAATTGACATGATGCAATTTAAAAAACGAATTCGTGTTCAGAAGGTATCGAAAGACTATAAAAAAGTCTGGTTCTGGTGTTAACAAAAAAATCATTCTTCTCTCACCTACACACGCGTACATAATTTAAATATTCATTATTAACAACACATTTAAAAATCGACGTTAAAAATATCTAATTAATAAATATTTATCAAATGTTAAAAATAATTATTATTACATATTATTATTACATTAACAATATGTATTGTAATTTTGGATATTCAAATTTTGATCACATGGAATACGTTCATATTGTTATACAAAAGGTCTGACAAACATATTATTCCACTTTATCTAATCCTAGCATAATATCGGTAACATAGAAGCATTAACGAGGCAAAGTTTATTTAATGACAAATAAAACCACAAAGAGCATGTACATCCAAATACAGCGATCTTCGGTCTTTATTAAACGGTTCACTGTGGAAGCCGATTATTGTGTGTTTGATATAAGCCATGACGAAATTATTCCCCTCTCATTCTCGATATTTTCTTTACCAGCACAATCCCCAATTATCCCTTAAGCATAGAAATTCCCAATAGCTGCAAGCTTCGATAATCTAACAAAGCTATGTCGTTAAGCCCTAGAAAGTGTTCCCATTATCTGCAGAAATCCTACGAGAGCGATGCTATTATCGTCTATCTTTGCTTGAGCATTATATAACGACAAACTTTTTGTATTATCTTCTGCATATTTTTCATAAATTTAAAAATCACACAATCGTTGATATTTCCTCATGTATATATGAATATATGAATATAAGAACTAAATAATATAACTAGCTTTAAATTTTTTAGTTTTCTTCTTATTTATTATGTATTCACATATACGGTCTTAATAATTCATTAACATTCTTTAAATTCATCATTTAACACGCATAAATGTGTATTAAGTTTCATTACAGCTTTTTATTTTGAATCAATTTCTCTCGGGTAGGTATTCATAATTCAGTAACTCTAGCGAAGCAATTCGAGAAATGTTCTCATACAATTGCCATCATGGATCGAGGAATTCTAAAATCCAACGAGCGTCCTTGGAATAGTTTCGCAGCGATGGTTGGGAATATTCTTGCAATACTTCTATCAACCTTCGCAGAGTGAACCAAATAACTCGGACGAGTACAATTGCAACAACATACTACTACATAGACAAGCGTGTACGTATTGTGTGCGACTTATACAAGCTGTTCCGAACATAGCTGCTTCCGAACAAGTGAGCAAGTAAGAGTCCGACTTCTTCCGAGGACAGTTGTGAAGAATGTTAAGCCGAAGAAACCCTTTATTCCGACAGAGAATCTCGTGGTTTGTGTGCTACGATCCAATAACATTGCAGTGCCAATAGGATCTCGTCCTTACGAGAACATGCGCTTGTAGGATCTGCGCGTAGAATGGAATTTTAGCGGCTCTAAAATACATTATGGGATCTCCAGATTAAGCAAAGCCATCCTCTATCGGCCATTACGCGCACTGATTTTGACAGGATGAAAAAGACATATAGGATTCCACGAAAATGAGCTCAAGTTGATACGATATTAATTGAGAATTATTTTCAATTAAATCTCAAAACATATGATGTGCATTAAATAGATATTTTCTTTAATAAATAAATTTAATTTTGTATCTCGCTAATTATAAGCGTAAAGAGAAATAAATTGATGTAGATAAAGATAATTAATGTACGATGCATCAGAAACAGAGAAAATGAATGAATAAATGAGAGAGAGAGAGAGAGAGAGAGAGAGAGAGAAATAATGAAAGTTCAGCACTGAAAATAATAATTTGTTTAAAAACAGATACGTATTGCAAAACAAAATTTATTTTAACGCTGATATTAATGGTATATACTCATTAAATTGGTATATACTCATAATGTTTTTGTGTAACAATTCAAAAAATTTTTTCTGAATTTGATACCAATAATTGTTATAATTGTTGTAGACTAATCCATACGGAAATATATCGACTGAATCCGTTTAGCTAAGTCTGGCAACGCGAGAAACCTAATTAATCTTCGAATCGTATTGACGTTCAATCGATAACCGGTGCTTCGTTATCCAAAAAATCCAATTGACTAATTATTTTTTCAAATAGTTTTCATACGCGCGAACCATCTTTTCGCGATCCGGCTGACAGCGTGCCTATAGGATTTTACGTCACGTTTTCGAGCCTAACGGATGGCGAAAATTCAGTTTTGTTAATTGAAACGACCCAATTGCTTCTAGGGTTCGGCTGATCGATACAGTTGCGGTTTACTTGCCAGCGGCAGAATTCGAAACAATTTCGTCTGCCGCTGGATTGGACGCGGGACGCACGGGAAGAAGAGAGGGGTGGTCAAAGTTGCAGGGCATACAACTCCGGATGGTACGTTACCTACCTGAACGTCATATTAATCCACGAATATGCTGATCGAGACTATTTGCGGTATTGACCCGATGTATATTGCTTTTCCCGATGCTTCGGGAGAGCCTACCCCGTCCTGTGTTACAGCTTCCTCACCCTGATAGGACAGTCTGCGGTCGATATGGTGAAACGCGTAACGTTCGAATACGATCAAACATTTCGCTATACTTCATTAACGTATATGGGCCTTCTGTCATCCGAATATTCTGTCGTCACGTTACTTAGATCTTCTCTTAAGAGCGGATGAAATACTAAGAATGGAAATTTATTATTTGAAACACGAACTGTTCAATAGTCATTTTCAGAGAACAACTAAAGCTATTCAGTTAAGAAGCGGAAAAATAATTTATGTAAAATTTGATTTAAGATTCATATCAAAATTTTAAATTAAAAATTGAC
>JAANIC010005804.1:48744-71734 GCA_017607545.1 Acromyrmex charruanus | reverse complement strand
GTATATATAATATACCAATGTATATATATATATATATGTGTGTGTGTATATATGTATGTATATATAATTTATTAATTATCTTTATAATTTTTAATGTACCTACATTTTATATATAATGTTGTAGTTATTTTAATCTGTTGCGTATTAAAATTTATATACATAAATCAGAAAAATTAATTTTTTATTGATTTTTTATTTGATATTTATCATTTTTACAAAGAGTATAATTTTTTACAGAGATGCTTGTTTTAATAAAAGATAGTAATTTTTAAGAAATTTTCAATACAACTGTAATTATACAAAGAAACTTTTTAAATTATGCAATAAAGAAAGTCTACGAAATGAACTGGATAAACTCGAGAACAGAATTATATTATATATAATCATGTGATACATACGTAAGCTCAACTCACGGAAGCAATTAATAGAAAGTCTTTCCAATTCGCCTTATTCGCCGTATAGTTGTAAAAAAAAAGAGATATGCGCGGCCAGTTACATTTTCTGTCGCCATTGATCATCTCTACGACGTGAGACAACAAAAAGGAATTTCTGCAGTGGGTAGTATTTTCGCACTTTGACGGAAGTCTACTTTTAGTCGATGCATGTTCATTTTATAACGATCCAAAACAAACGATTGCAATCTCTAACTGCAATCTCTTTTAAATACTTCGAACAATAAAAAGTCATTAATTATCGATGTGAAGTTTATACAACGTGGGAGTAAAGTCTATACACGAAAGTTATAGCGGGGAAAGTGCGCTTTTGCATTACAACAGACAATTAATTAATAACGGCGAAAGAGATCTAGACTATTATGCTGAGTCATTATCGGCGTTCAATTATCAAAACGTACGTTTAAATAGATTGAGCATACCCGCATCGCTGCTATTGATTTTCATTCTGCGCCTCTTACATTATGTGCTTGCAATGCATACTCTATGTGCATTAAATGCGCGTAATATGTGAATTATATTTGGCAAACTATCTGCCGGCACATCGGCTCTTAGCGGGCACCTGCATTATCCGGTAAATCTTTTAATTATCGCGCTACGAAGAGTATATCTAAATGCATTATTAACATGCCGGGCATCGTTAATTTCATTTGTAGACATTATCGCGGGTTATACATCGCACTGCAAATAGCGCATACAAGAACAATTTTCGCAAACTACGGAATATATTGAGTCTTTTTTAACAATGATGACGCTAATGCTAGTTTCAATACTATCCTATCTTACGATTTCTAATGCTATTCTCAGAATGGCCTCTCGTTCTTTCTTTCTCTCTCTTTCAACATTGTTCTATACAGTGTACTTTTAAGAGCGTCTGGAATTCAGATACTACTGTCCGTGTTTACAAGTCTAATAGTTTGTAGAAGGCCAACATTCAATTGTTGTTCTTTAACAAGTTTTTGTTATTTTAATGTAGGAAGGATACTTTCACGTATCTCGTTTACATTTATCTTGATGTTATAACTGTTTTCAAACTTACGCGAATTATTTGAAGATTAAATTAACTAATTTTAATTTAATTCTAATAAAATAATTTTAAATTATATAATTTTAATTCAATCTCCACAATGGTTTGTGGAATCAGAAATTTATATTAATTCACACCAAATAATTAAGGGGTTAAACCTAGCCGACAGCCAAAAATTTGAAGGTTTTTTTGGGAATTTTTTATGACTTCCCTAATTAAGCGATCAATTTGAAATTTTCAGAGCTTATTGTACATATCTTTAAGTGCAAACACGAATTTTTTTATTGATTTTTGATACAAAATGGCCGCTTGGCAGGTTGCAACAAATAGACGTGATTTTTTTAGGCGTCCCGCGGCAAGCAGTAGAAGTGTCCAATCTTCATGTCTGGAACAAAATAAAAAATTTTTTTATAATCTACACTAGTATAGCTACTGAAGTACACAAGATTATTAAGAAATATTGAATTTTGAAAATTTGGTAGCAGTAAAAAAATCGATTTTTTTTTAAACTTGTGTACTTCAGTAGCTATACTAGTGTAGATTATAAAAAAATTTTTTATTTTGTTCCAGACATGAAGATTGGACACTTCTACTGCTTGCCTAAAAAAATCACGTCTATTTGTTGCAACCTGCCAAGCGGCCATTTTGTATCAAAAATCAATAAAAAAATTCGTGTTTGCACTTAAAGATATGTACAATAAGCCCTGAAAATTTCAAATTGATCGCTTAATTAGGGAAGTCATAAAAAATTCCCAAAAAACCTTCAAATTTTTGGCTGTCGGCTAGGTTTAACCCCTTAAAGCATTTAAGATCTGTCAATCGAAAATAAGAATTTTTCATATTTAATTAGGGTTTTATCCTCTCTTCGGTACTATTTCAAATTGTAAATAATTTTAGTACGTAAATATATATTGTTCATTAAAATATTAATTCCGGGATCTTAATCTATAGATAAAAGAAAGAGAGGGGCTTTTGTAAATTCTGTGAATATTCTGAGGATACCTTGTACAAGACTCACTTATATTTATAAAGGATATATTACATATAAAATTGCTGTACATTACATATATAATATGTATATATACAGTATAGAATAGATGGATAGCTGGTGTCCTCGAATCAACCTATCAGGTACTCCAAATTCCTGTTTGGCTATCGATTCGATAGAACATTGTCTCGAGATATCAGCCGTTACTGCAGCAGCTGTGGCGAGCTCCGTGAAATCGAGCGATCGCATATTACGCGTCCATTAACACGATGCTGCTAGTATGAACCAAGGCTTAATGTATGATTTATGTGTCTGTAAAGCTTGGAAGCCACAGATCGTATCTACAAGGACACAAACAGTTCTCGTGTATGCTTTCCATAGATACGAATAACGCTCGTTACTTAACACGCTTGTGAAAATTATTTCCGGAGAAACTGCATCACTTCTATTACATACAACACACTTTTATTACGTTTTATTTCGCAAGAGGGCAAATACACTTGAAAAGAGCGCTTGATCTTATAACGAATTGAATATGAAGAATAATGAAAGATAGTGTTATGCCTGCATCCAACAATTTGAACCCGGAATTAATAAAAGCACTATCGCACCAAGTTTTACGTGAATAACATTCTGCTTCTAAACACAGTCACAGTTAATCTCTATCAAGATGTGTCTATTGAATTGTCTGCGTTTCAAGATACGAAATCCTGTTCTGAGTTTCTCTGATAAACTCTTGAAATGAGATTCGAATAATAGTTACAAATACCAATCTATATTTACCAAGCTATACAGGGTGTTCTAAAACTGATAATAAATTTCAAAGGCAGATTATTTATAACATTTTAGGACAAAAAGTCTCGAGGCTATTTTTGCATTTAAAATTCTATTTAAAATGTTAAATGTAAAATACTTAAAAGTGTATATTAAAATGTACGTAGGAAAAACCATTCCGTATTTGAAATTATTTAATATCTATTTATCCATTTTTTACATATAAAGTAGATTCGAAAAACATTTTATATCCACTTTTAAATACGTTTTTTTATGTATTTTTACATTTGGCATTTTACATGTATGATTACCCAGCCCTGAAAAATCTAATATAAAAATGTCGAGATTATGGTTTTTAAATGGGAAGAGTTTAAAAATTACGAATGACAGAGTTAAAATTTCGCACATTCAGAGATGACAAGACAATCAATGTGTGTATGTGAAAGTGTATGTGTGTGTGTGTGTGTGTGTGTGTGTGTGTGTGTGTGTGTGCGTGTGTGTGAAAATGCTGAATATTATTATTGTCAAAGGTATGAAGTTCAAAGAAGTATCTTCAACACTGATCGTCTTACTATCCCTGAGCGCAAAATTCTAGTCCTGTTATTCGTAATTTTTGAACTCTTCCTACTTGAAAACTATTGTAACCTCAGTATTTTTGTATTAGACTTTTTTTTCTAAAAATATTACAAAGCACTGTCTTCAAAATATTTATCATAAATTTTGGGACACCCTGTATAGAGTTCAATCCATTAATACAAATAAAGCAGAAATAGAAAGAAAGAAATGCGATAAAAGAAAATGAACGCAATAAAAAACATAAAAGAAAAGGAAGGATAAAAACGAAGAGTTCAGAGAGCTAAGCATAAACTCGTTATAATTACACTATTATAGTTATGTAAACAGACGCGTTCATAGTACGGCGGAACGGCCTTAAAGCAGGCTTCTCAGCTGAAGTCTTATTAGCCACGACACTAGGAAGGAGGAAGAGCGAAAGGAGACGGAGTGTGACCTCAATGTAGTGTCGATTTCAAATCGATCGGGCTTTAACATTCGCTTTACTACGTTACTTCGTTTTTCCGCAGCACCTTTCTCTCCACTACCGGCAATAACAAACGAAGCCTGTTTAAGGCGCGGGAGTTACACAGAAAAAAAGAATGCATCTCATGTCGGATAAGTCGATGTTATAGCTGCACGTTTTAAAGGAGTACGACATGGTTAAAGGAAACTTTGCTAATTTGGGAATCTGTCAAAATGTGTCTTGTGAGTTAAGACGTTTCTTCTGCTCGATGTAGTATAAAGAAACCAATCTAATCTGATAATTTATATTTATATATCATTAATTGGCTAACAATTAGTGACCTTCAATAAGAATAATTTTGTACGAATAATTAATATTAAATTATCAGATTAATAATTAGATTTTGTTAATAGCAGATTGACAATTAATCAATAACTAATTATAATCGTATATAAAATAATAGATTGTCGTGATTGAAAATAAAATTTTATTTCAGATTTGTTTAGTTTGCAATTAGCTGTATTTTCTCTCTCTCTCTCTCATTCCCCTTCCCTTTTCTATCTCATTATATACAAGCTACGCTTATGGTAAAAATTTTTAAATGTCATTTTATGTAAATGTGGATCTACAACAAAATAGTGATAATAAACTAAATAATGTTTATATATGAAAAACTGCAATTATTAAAACAGATATTACATAAATGTTTCGTTTAATAAAAAATAATAAATAAATTCTTTAAATTGTTATAAGATTTATCTGATCATTGTCGTTGTATAAGCGTATCCTACGAAAAATGAAAGAAAATGGACAGTCTCAAGATAATGGAGCATCTGTTCTGGAACGCGGAATATCATGAAAAATGAAGCTAAAACTGTACGAGAAAGACTTTAGATCATGTTCCCTGATTTACGATGCTACATGAACACAAGCTTAAAATAAAACATAGACGTATTTTAAGACCGTGTCATCAAAATAGAGGTAACATTCGAATTCTGGCGAACATTCGCTAACATAACGATATGGAGAAAATATTATACTACGTGTTTCACTACGTAACACATGTTTTGTCTAATAATATTTTAAATTATAATGTATTTCTTCCTACAGGTCATTATAATTTAACTAGATACAAATAAAAACATGCCAATATCTTCTGTTCTAAAAAAATCTATCTAGAAAGATTTGTATAATAATTTCCTTAATATATTATGTTTTTTTTAGAATTTAAATATTACAATATTGGTGTTTCTTTCGAGTAATAATACCTTTATTTCTTAATTTCTTAAGTAATTCATCATTTTACTTTCAGCTATTATCTAGGTCCTTCTGTTAGACTACATTTAAAGCGCACTTCCTTCAATGCATATCCAACGAAATGTATATTAACTCGCTAGTTCCTTACGCGGTTTCACTGAAATGAGATTACGGCATGTACGATATCATACAAGTTCTATATTTGCAAAGCCAAAGATTGCTAATTGCCTAAGATTGCGACATAGTACAATTTAAAGTAGACATATTAAATGAGAAAAAGATCTTTCGCTCAAAAAAAATACTGTCAATCGATTATTCTTATTTCATATAAAAATAAACTTTCAATATGTATAATAATAATTTGCTATTTTTAAATATCAAGACAGATTAACAAACACAATTTTTCTTATATATATTTCACATTATTCTAAATTAAGTAGAATATTATAAATAAAATAAAATATTCCTATTACAGATACATGGTTGCATATGCAGGAAATGTAACAATAACATTTCTCTCGCCAAAAAGAAATATAGCTGAGAGGTAGTGTAATAATATGATTTATGTTCATGTGTTATAATATCATTATTCTATGTTAATGCAGATATACTGAAATCTCAGAACGAATTTGCGTTACTTTAACGCGTTCATATGTGAATTTTATCAGTTTATTTGAAATTTGTGATCTACAACAAAATTAAAGTTTCTATACGTCCAATCACGATGTCTTACTCTAAACAAATAAAAGTATTGAAGCTCTATGTTTTACGGACGATCCCATTCCAATGCGGGAGACATGTGGCTAACGAACCGTAAGAGTAAATGGCGATGTTTAAAGCGCCGGATGTTCATGGCGACAAC
Source organism: Acromyrmex charruanus (assembly GCA_017607545.1). Classification (NCBI taxonomy): domain Eukaryota; kingdom Metazoa; phylum Arthropoda; class Insecta; order Hymenoptera; family Formicidae; genus Acromyrmex; species Acromyrmex charruanus. The sequence goes on along the minus strand of JAANIC010005804.1, from coordinate 65,356 downwards.
GACATTGCTAGACTGACGAGACGTCGCGACGCCTCTTGTCACGCTTACATTCTTTTTGCGAAGAAAAGGCATTTTTCGGTTTTTTTTTTTTTAGCATTGACTATACGTTCCCATCTAAACATTTTATGATATCTATTCTATTTATATCGATTAAACAATTATATCTCCAATATTATATAGATTATATCTCTTCTTTCATTCAAGAAATAATTCTTTAGCGCGGATAAAATAAAGTTGTGAACATTATACATGTTTTCTCTTTGTTTTTATTTTTAATCATTTATAAAATTTTGTGATGCATTAAAACTTGGATTCGTGGATTCCCAAATAATTGTGCGAAAATTTACAATTTTACTATTAATCAATTTCAATTCTCGTTATCTTTTCATTATTTTTTTTTTTCTTTATTTCATATAGAAGAAAAATGTGAAAGTTCTATATTTTAAATCCGATTCTAAAGATATTTAGAAAGGTTTCTTGCTTGTGTGAGACGATTTATGATACACGGAGGGAATGATTTTGCTAAAGTATGAACAAATTTAAAATAAAATTTATTTAAATATACGCCTGAAAATAATTTTGTTAGACTGTAAAATAATTATATAGACGGTAAAATAACTGTGTAAGACAGAAAAATGAAAATAATTTTATCAAAACAATTATTTAGAACACTCAAATGTCAAAATTTTTTGTAACATTGTTTATTATAGCGTTTATTATTTGAGCGTTCTAAATAATTGTTTTGATAAAATTATTTTCATTTTTAGATAAAATTGTTTTTTCTGTACTCCGTCATGTCTTCTATTAAGACAATTTAATTAATTCAATCATTTGTTAAGCTTATTACGATCGTTGCATTCTCAAATCTCTCACAAACTGATTGCACTAGTCGTCTCTTATTATATAATCTTATTATGTAGTCTGAAATTTGAATGAAGAGACACGAGAGAAGACTCATAAATTTATAACATATACCTCGATACGCAGCACGTTGTTTATCGTATGAAGAATTATGACATGAAATCTTTTTCTGCCTTCATTGATATATAATAATAATTGTATATAAAGGGACCTAGTTCAAGAACAGAAACTTCTAACAAGGACAAATTATGGTCCTGATTCATCTCCATATACTATTATAACGATTGCCTCAGGTTAAAGCAAGTTATTCGTCGGTCGTAGTTTGTCGATATTCGGATTCCTAACAAGATATCGCAATTACTCGTTTATATCCTGCTGAAAAATAATCAGAGCGTTCAATCTTATAAATGGCATGATGTAACACGAACTATGAGATAGAGAAGTCAGAAAAAAGAAAATAGAGCATCGCGCGCATGTAAAGCATATAGCGATGGCGTAGATTATAAATGAAAGTGATACTTAGTTAACTCGCTGAGCGAAACGCTATTACAGATTGCCAATACAGAATTTGATAGTCATTATGGTTTCATTAATGGTAAAGGTGCTTACTTTCTTTTCATAATAGTTACGTAAAATCGATCGAACTATTTACGTAATGTTGATGGCCTCTGTAGTTGGTCGTTGGGAAATATTACTATCAAGGAAGTAAGATTACGGAAATCACACTCTTTCCGTTCGTATAACTGGCTTCCCCTTACGTGAGAGAAACCGTACATCTCTATACGCGCGATTATATATACGCTCAAATATGAATTGCCCGAGGTAAATATTCGATATTATTTCTTCCAGCAACCTTGACTGTGGAATGATCTACCTTGTACGTCGAGTAAAGGTATCTGATCGGTATGTTCAATGTATATCTGGCTTCATCCTAATATCCGTATATAATTTATGCAATCATAACGTTGACCTCTTCAACATGAATTTATATTATAATTACTCAATTATAAGTTATATTAATAAATAAATGTAAAATAAATTATGTTTTAATATTTACTTTAATGTAATTAAAATAAAATGTTATGTGATTTTAATATAAGACAACAATTTATATGTGAAAACATTTTGATGTTTGAAAATTAGAAAGCAAGCATTTCAAGATCTTTTTAAACCTATCAATCAGATCTTTTAAATATATATCTATCATTATATTCCTATAATTAAATGAATGTATAAAAATATATCAAGTATCGTTTCTTACACGTAAGTGCATTTTGCGATTTTATCGTACAATCCTTAACTAGATAATAAGCTTCCTAGTACATCTAACTTGTGTGTGGAACCGTAACGGCTATAATGACTGGTTGAGATACTTTCACATGTCGCCTGGTAACCACATTGTAACATGTTCCGCCTAGTTTCACAGGAAGTGACTAAGAATCAGTTTATATCGTGGCAGTTATTGCAGTATGATAACTTGCAATATCTTCGTAAGTGTATTACGTAAGAAAATTCAACAAGCTGGTTTCATAAACATTTAAATTGATGATTAATTTCTTTGTCTATGGTTGCGCAATGTAGTTAAAACCATAGAAATACGCGAGCAATTAAGAATATAATACACTCAGAAAAATGATTTTTATTTGCTGTAAAATAAAGCTCAAGTTTGAGCAAATTCCTCGTGTAAAAACATCAAACGCAAAGGATAAGGTAACGCTGGATTTTACAAAAGGTCGAGTTAATAATTTAATGTTTATTCTGCTAAGACAGCATAGTGTAAAAAAAAGAAACATAATAATTATATACAAGAGTATCATTAATATCGATTGTCATATCAGACTATCGTCAATGCAGGTCGAAACCGAGTTCATGACCGCCACCGTATCCACCATGTCCGCCACCGAATCCACCATGTCCGCCTCCGTAACCGCCTCCGCCAAAGCCGCCGCCTCCGCCAAAGCCGCCGCCGCCGCCGCCTCCGTGACCGCCTTCATGCACCAGGACCGGATACGATTCCTTTACGACGACCGGCACCTTGACCGGATAGGGCAATTCCTTTTCCACGGGGTAAGGTACTTTATATGGTACGGTATATGGAACAGGCACCTTGACGGGTACCTTTATGGGCACCTTGACAGGTACTGGAACCGGTTTCTCCACGGGGATTGGTACAGTCTTCTCTACTGGAACCGGATAAGGCTTTGGTACGTGATACGGTATCGGGTTGTCCACCGGAATCTTCACCGGCACATGTACAGGTACTGGTACGCTTTTCTCAACGGTGTAGGGCACCGGAACTGGCACCGAGACCTCGCGATGGATCGTGATGCCGGAAATTCTTCCACCATCACCGCCACCACCGCCGCCGCCGCCGCCGCCGCCGCCGCCGCCTCCACCAAAACCGCCGCCGAAATCACCACCGCCGAAGCCACCGAAATCGTGGCCGCCGAAACCACCGCCGCCGCCAAAGCCACCATGACCCAGACTCAGTTCCAGTCCGCGCTTGCTCTTGGCATCCTTTGACTCGACCCCTTTGCTGTCGGACTTCTTGGTCTCAGTGGCCAGAGCCACCGTCGCCACAAGGGCGAGGAGCACGAGGATCTGCGAATAAACGTGTGTTAATTGCGGTTCTTCATGGTCAAGGTTTAGATTAGCTTTGTTAACTTGGGAAGCTTTGAAGATCTCGCTGGAGTTCACAAAAATTTTACCCATTTTTATTATACAATAAATGATTCGACAATACAAAAAATGCAAACAAAGAAAATCTCAAAAAAGCACGATGTACAACAAAATTAAATTATAGTCTGTTATAAACATGAAACATTGCAAGATAAAAATATAATCAGTATATAAAACATCTAATATTGTATTGTATTCTATTTAAAGTAAATTTATTGAAATTTCACTCGTGTAATAAAACAAAGAATCGCACGTAATCTCTACAATTTTAACACTGTATGTGATGGTGTGAGAAACCAACACCAATCTCACACCGTCAATAATACTAAATCCCGACGCGTTCCTCATTTATCGCGCGCATAATTCCGTGCATAATCCTCCGTGCGAGATACCCTAAAGATACCCTTGTCAGAGCCCTATTTACGCGCCGCTGTGCCAGCAGCGCACGCTCACCTGCGAAGTGCTCATGGTAGCCTTCGGGAGTGCACACTGAAGTTGCATCGTGCCAATCAGCAGCATATATACCGGCACTTTCGCCGTGCTCGCTGGCCCACTCCCCGGAAAATCGTTCGTCCAACGCCGGAACGCCAGCTTTAAGGTGGTCCGATTGTACTGCTATCCCGCACAAAACCGTTCAGCATTAAGCCGTTTTCCCACGGGCTACCGCTTGGTAAGGTTGATTACTACCGGATGCCCGGATACGAGCCGCGTAACGTCGCCGTCCCATCGCTCGTTCCAACTAGTTCCAATCGTTATCCCCTCACCAAGGAAGAACCGCAACTCAAAAGTGCGGAATTGATCCGACTCTTTCGCATGCCCGTCTTAATCCGCGCTTTCTGTCTTTCTTTCACTTTTACATCAGAATCATTATAGGCGGACTCGACTTGCTTTTTTTTTGTTTGCACCTCGCGTAAATTTTATTGGATATAATGATGATCGTAGCTCTTAGCGCATTACACAACGCATCGCTATTCACTGTATAAACAAAGACAAGAAAATTCGACGATGTACAAGCAAAGTAATAAATAATATACAAGTTGGTATGCCATTATCAATCGCGATAGTAAACAATCTCAGAACAATATAATATTAAAAATATAATTTTTAAAAAATTGCTTAAAATTCGTATTTGCCTTAATATTATAATTATTATGAAAGTCTTAAGGAAGCTGTAACATAACAGGTTTTAGCGTCCAAGCTTTCGCCTAAGACATAAGTGGATGGTAATATGATGGAGAATATTCGAATTAATCTGACAGCGTGCGATCGGCGATCTTAAATTTAATTCTACGATCTTCATGTACGCACACTTTCGATAAACATTTTATTAGCATACTCATAAAGTATCACTCGAGATTTAAAACATAACTTTTATCGATTCTGTTTATCAGGCAATTAACCTCCGCGACTAGGAAGAAACTTTGACATTGCATAATTCTCGTCAAAATTAAGCCATGTTATACTATTTCGGACAACGAAACTTATGTTTGCAGAAATTGAAATCTTTCTCAATCAATTCACGACTGATTTTATGAGCAAGCTCGATTTCAACGTAAATTAAATAATAAGAAGATTCATAAGCGTGACAAAACCCATAGTGAAACGATGTACATACAAAACGGTGTAACAATTAAACTTTCTCCATGTGACATGTACACTATATATTCCGGTATCATGGTCGATGGTTATTTAATTAAAAAATAAATTTGCAATACGTAAAGGAAGTTGCCAAGAAATTACAATTAATGTTTAATTACGCCTAATGCGGTTACACACATTGGTCGACGTTACACACATTGGTGACCATGAAAGAGACGTTTGAAAATTTGCATTTCGACACATCGTGGCGCAATCAACGTGTTGTTTTTTCAATCACTTTCGCCAAGTTTTAGTAGTATTTTTTGTTCACCTAGTAATATTTTTAAAGGAATCGAAGGTCTAAACTGGCAATCGACCGCGTCGTTAATAACGTAACACCTGAATCACCCGATGTCAAAATGAAGGCAACATTTTTCTCATTTCTTTGACACTATATGCTTTGATTTTAATATACAGTTATCAGATCTTATAAAGACATATACCACCGCTTTAAACCATTGACGCACTAACTTTTTATTGGAACTACTTTCATAATTGATTCATGGATACTTTAGCATTAAACTTAATTTTTACTCATATCCTTCCCAAGTGACATTTTATTGGCAGGTGAACCAATGTAATTCTAGGTAAACATGTTCTGATGACATCTTTGCAAAAGGTCTCACTTGCATATGATATTTTATTTGAAAATGATTACTACGCAAGGAATATGCAATTATATTTGTTCAATATACTGATCGTATAATATATGATTATAGGCCAGATATGTGCGCGATATACGTATCAAACAAATATTTACATTTCGCACAGACTATCACAAAGTTTCAACATTGCCGAGCATTTACATTATTTAGTAAACAATAGTATTGATTATTTAATGCATCGGTCACAGATTTCGTTTAATGAGAATAGAGTCATTACAAATTCGTTTAACCGAGTTACTTTTATTTAATATATTGAACTCTCTCGACTAAAACGAGTGCGATAATTGAATAACTATATTGCACATGATGTGGGATATGATGTGGTAATCTTCACTTTTCTCTGTTTAATTATTAAAATCATGACCCATTTTATATATCTTTACGCTTTGTTTGCTTGTAATATAAATTTAATTTCCTCTTTTCAAAATTATCATAATTCATTAACAAAATAATTATAAAAGAGTTAAGATTATACTATATCTTCAATTTGTATATTTTTCTTAGCACACTCTATAAGTAAAAAAAGTACACGAGTGAAAGAGAGAGTCAATTATTAATTTTTTTATTGACTCGTTTCTTTGACCACCCAATAAAGCATTTTATGTTCAATACAATCTTTAAAATAGCCTACTTATAATTTTATTTATAGGCGTCCATAACTTACGCAAACAGTTTTTGCCGCTGTTACCTGTTCTTCTTAAATGGTCAGCTTGTAGTTTGAAAAATTAAACTGCGTCTTATCTCTTATTTCTAAGAGTAATACGTAAACGCATTACTCGACGCATTTTTCGACGCATAGTTTAATGATTAAAATAATGATTAAAATAATTGCGCAAAAAAATTCGCAATTTCCCAAAGATTGATAAATGTTCATAAAATTAACCATGCGTAAAATATACATGTTCATTAATCGTAACACGTGCAGTAAAAAAAAAAGTAAATCAAATACAAGCAAAAGTAAAAATTTATGAACCTACAATCGCCGTTAGACACGCGAGGCATGTCCCAGAATATCAACCTTCGAAGAAAAATCTAACTAAGCTCTTCAAAAAAAGTTGTCAAAAAAATAAAAATTCCCTTTTATCTTTCCAGAGTGCAAATTACGTTTGTGTTCGATGGGTGATGTCACGGAGTGGGAAGGATGTAACTAGAAAACGGCTTGATAAACACCTTGAGCGAGAATATCTATCCATATATTCATGAGAGCCGCGGTCTGGCCGACTCCAAAGCCTTTCCCATTATTGCATAAGGTTACGCTTGTGGTCGGTGAAGCAGAAATGCAGACTACGCGAAAATCCCACTACCGACGACATCCGCCCGCACTGTCGTCTCGTAACGCGCGAGAATCCACTGGTGCACTTAGGGCGCATTTATACGCCACCGTCGCCACCCTCTTCTGCGGGCTAAAGTTCAAGTGACTCGAACTTCGAGAAAAAAAATTCTGCAGAGATAAGGGTCGCCAATTGAAAGTTGGCATCAGAATTCTCAGAGATGGCTTCCCGCAAAATCAATTAACGTTTACGCGGACGAAACTACTGCTTGAAAAAATATCGCTGCTTAAATTAATGACGTCGACTCTGCAATTCTAATGAACTTTGGCAGAGAAAAGGTACACTATATGCACACATTTACGTTGACATTAGACACAGGTGCTCACGTGCAGGGGATTAATCTGCATACGAGCACAGATGAGGTCGGTTTGCTCGTCACGTATGAGATCAAGAGATTTTCGTGGTTTTGTGAAAAAGTTTTCTAAACAAGATTTGTGGAGAGGAAGTGCGATTTGTCAAAATTTACATAATTGCGGCCTCATAAATATCGAGAGATTGGTAGAAAGTATACGATCACCAGGATCGCCAACTTCGATATGAGCACGTATCGTTTGCATTATATCCGGCAAATATAATCGGTCAGCTTACTTCACCAAGTTCCGTATACGTAATGATATTACAATCGTCCGAACGAAAAAAAAACCGACTGAAGTTTTCACCGCGATAGATTTAATCTGATATTCCTATAGCGAGCTCAACAGTTTCCTGACGTTATTCTTGCTGCAGGAAGACTTTCGAGCAAATAACTTCGCAATTAAAATCGCGCTGCTCGTATATGTAATTCAGAACGTAATAACATTTTGCGCAAAGCCACTTATGACACAATAAGTGCACAAAGAAGTTTAACCTGAGAAAGAATTAACTATAGCGTTACGTGAGGATTCTATGCATCGCGACGAACAAAAACGTCCGTGAACTGTCGTAAAGTTGAACCTTTCGTAATAAGATTATTTTAATCGTTGTTTAATATGTCAAATCTATATATTAATCCTATCTAAACATTTTGTTATTATTGATTTAATATTATATATGCGCGCATAATGACATTAGTGCGTAAAATTAATTTATTAATTTGAGTAACATAAATAAATAACGTCAATTTATATTATGCATGTATTATGCAAACATGTAATATATTGAAATAAATTTAAAGCGCAGCACTCGGTAACTTTCAATCAATTTGTACAGGTCTGTCGTTGCTGTTCGATAAAAACATATACAATGATAGCCGGTTTAGAGTAGAAATGACCGCAGAAAATTAGTCATCTCGGCACCAGCGCGTGTCATTAGTTTTGAATTCAATGAATTAGACTTGCGGCTTCAGAAATTAATAACTAGTCGTCATGCACGCTCGCGCAATTGTCGATTAGCCAGAAGCGATGTTTCAGCTAATTAACTGCCTACATTCTATAGCATAATTTTTTTCGTTATCACTCGACGTAGCAATAAATACCTTCCAAGAGAACCTTTCAAATGTGAAAAATTCGTAGTAAATGTACTAATTAATTTTCAATAAGTTGCTACTGAGAGACTCTCATACGAGAAAAGTATTGAAAGAGATAAAACCGAAGTTTCCGATGCGCCCAAAATCGTCGATTGACGGATTTCGTGATCGTGTCGGAAAACAGCAGCGCGAGCAGATTGTGGTCTCTAGTGAATCACTATAAATTCATCGAAACGATTTAATCCTCGGGTATAGGTCAAGTGGAAACTATCGCATACATCCCACCCTCGATTTTCGCTGCAGTTCGATCGACGGTCAATCAATAGGGAGGGAACCCTCAGCCTCTCGAAACACTCCCTATCCCGCCAGAAGTCAAATCAATATTTTCGGATTCAAATATGGAAATCCAAATTCAAATGTATGGAAATTTATTCGTATCGATAACCCTGATAAACCATGGATACGCGAGTATTCTAATACCCTTCGAACCGAGATCGAGATACAAAGTCATTCCGAGATTAACTGTGCCCGCGGGAACTACGTGTGATAAACCAAAAATCGTACCGCCATCACCAAGCAAAACCGAGTTTCTACGTTTCGCAGCGAAAACCATTTCCGGTACGCAAGAATTTTATCCGACCGCGTTAACGAGTTCCAACAACTTCTTATTAAAGCGGTATAGCGGCCAACATCTTCGAATCATTCTCTCTAATTTCACGGCTGGTGACGACGGCTATCTTCTTCTCGGCGACAAATGTCGTGGCACACGAAACTGTAGAAAAGAGATAATACGTTGAACATAGCATGCTATGACTATGGAAATGAGGCGAGTATATTAAGTTTGAACAAGTTGAGACTGAATGTAAATGTTTCAATGCGTTCATATATCCGTAAAATGAAAAAAAAAATAAATTAAGAAAAACACTTTCGTTGTCAAAAAATTTCAATTCTCTCTTCTCAGATTAATTAAGCTTTTAATATTTATGTAATATTTAATTTCTCGAAAACACAGAACACAAAAAACATCGATCAAACTGCATTAATAAAAAATTTATGTGTAATATTTAATGTTTATCCTTATTTATTTTAATGTATCAATCCGATTTTTAATTAAGATTTTTATAACGCATAATCATGAAACGTATTAACAAAGTAAAAATAGATACTGATTGAAATATGAAGAATTACGCAAAAAGTTTTTTTTCTTATAAAGGAATATAAAAAATAATTATTTTACGTATCAAGTACATATTTTTTATAAAATGTTAAAATATTCTAAGATAATATATCATGCACATTAACAGATCATAATAACAGATCATAATTTTATTTCGTATGATTAATGTTTCAATGTTTCATGTTGGTAGTAGATAAAGTAATCGTTAAAATAAAAACAACTGAGATAATGATTAAGAGAATTTGTCATCAATGAATGAATTATTTCTACTCATGTGCCTTACCATCACTGAGAAAAGTTTACGCAAGAAGTTCACGCAAGCGTATTAAATGGTACGAACCTTTTTCGATTTTTGTTACAGAAACGCGTTTCTACTTCGAATTAAATGGACTCGAAAACGCGACGAGACAGTTAAGAAAAAAAGCAATGAGAAAATAGACGCGAAGACAAAGGCAGACGAAGAAAGGGAGACATCGTCCACAGTGCGTTGTCTTCCTTTCCTCCTGTTAACTTCCTACCCGCCGACAATTTCATCGGCACGCTCGAGTTGCCCAGCGGACACGCCGTTGCGTCCCCTATAAAAGCGAGGGTAGACCATGGCGGTACCAGTGTGCTCACTGCCGACCAACATGAACAGCACCGACAAGCTGAAAGTGAGTAGCTCCAACGAGATAGCCGCTCGAATCGCTTGTAGAAATCCGATCCGTACTTAGCAGTCTGTAACGTGTTGTAGGCGCAGTCTCTCATTCTCAAGCGGCCTATTTCTTAATAAATATGAATAGGCTTAAAAGTAAATTTTGACTTGCGAATTTGTCGTACACCAAACTCGAAATTATTAAAAATTTCATTTCCTTGGTCATTCTTTTCAAAACCATTGATAAAACATAAATTATATTTCCAAAAATTTTAGTGAAATTATACAATATAATTATATATACTTCGACGTTATCTAATAATAATCTGATTTTATTAAAAATTTTTCAATATCTTAATTAAAAAGTTTTTTTAAAAATATTTTCTCAAATCATTAATCCTACAAAAAATTATCAAAACAAATTATAATAAAAGAGAGAAAGAGAGAGAAAGACAGAGAGAAGCCCTATATACCTTCATCATATATACTCATAAATCTTACAATAATACTTATCAAACAATTTATAAAATCAAAGATGCTCATCCATTTCCTTGCTTTCGACAGGTAATACTCCTATGCGGCCTAGTATTATCGGTCGTAGCCGAAGAGGCGAAGAAGACCGAATCTAGCGCTAAGCCCAAGGATGAAAAATCGAAGCGAGGACTGGAGCTAAGTCTAGGTGATCACGGTGGTTTTGGGGGCGGTTTCGGTGGCCATGATTTAGGCGGTGGATTCGGAGGCGGTGGATTCGGAGGCGGAGGTGGATTTGGTGGTGGCCATGAAATAATCTCTACTGATCACATCAAGGCGGTTACGGTCACGAAGCACGTGCCAGTACCGCATCCGTATCCGGTGGAGGTCACGAAGCACGTGCCCTATCCGGTAAAGGTGCCAGTCAAAGTACCTGTCGATCGTCCGTACCCGGTCCACGTACCGAAACCTTACCCAGTGGAGGTCACGAAGCACGTGCCCTATCCAGTGGAGAAGCCAGTGCCCTTCCCGGTCAAGGTACCCATAAAGGTGCCCATCAAGGTACCCTATCCAGTCAAGGTACCAGTCAAGGTCCCGGTCGAAGTGTCGAAACCAGTGCCCTACCCGGTCAAGGTACCCGTAGTCGTCAAAGAGCCTTATCCCGTAGTCGTTAAGAGTCATCACGAAGAGGGTGGTTTCGGCGGCGGTGATATCGGCGGATTTGGCGGCCACGACTTTGGCGGTCACGACTTTGGCGGCGGTGATTTCGGCGGACATTATTGAGAAAATGAGCGTATGAGAAGAAACGAAGACTTCATCGTCTTTCCCTTTTTTGTTTGACGGCTCGCGGCCCAAGAGACCAAGAGATATTCGAAGGATCGATCGTCGAAGGATCGAGGAACGATCGGCAAAAGTTGCCACATTGTTAATTAATAGAAGTCAATACGATGCGTAAATATTGTATTCTTCGCGATCCAATCCTCGAATTGTACTATACATCCCGTAAATGTAAAAAATAAATAAAGTATTTTTTTTACATAACGACTGCTTACGAAACATTTGAACGTTGGGAGGGTTGGGGGAGGAAGCGATAGAGAAACGTATTAGCCGGACACGTTATGCGATTATGAGGAATTGCGAGGAAACTTTCACTCTTCGATATTACGTGAGTTGCGCCAAGAAAGGTACACCTGTTTCACCACAAGCGGCATATATGTATCGCATAGAAAAAGCGTCACTCATACAGGAATCATTAAAGTAAACGAACGGCTGCGTCGGCGGAAGGGGAAGGCGTAAAACGTAAATGTCAGTGTGCGAAAATTGCAGTAAATATCCGCGAATATCCTCTCGCCTCTCTCCCTAGAAGATTAATCTCGTAGACTTTCGACATACGCATTACGCGCTATCGTGCGCGACGTATGCGCACATTGCGCCACAAGGAATCAGCCCGGCACGACTAATGTAAGTTGTTAAGCCGCCAATTGCGTCGTTCGATTTTTCAGGGCTGCACCGATCGTTCGACGATCATTCCTGGGACGCGGTGGAAAGTGTATAAAAATCGGAAAGGGCATGTTGCCAAACAGTTGCGCGATTTTGAAACGCTATTTACGCACAAACGCGTTTACGACATCTGTCCGATGTTATCAAAATTTATGGATCTGTCAATGTTTTAGTTGCTTTTATTTTACATGCGAATATACTCTAATTATGCGTAACGTGTTCTGAAATACATAATTTTTTTAAATTCCATTACACGCACACATATATTTCTCATGTAAATTTCTGGTGTGAAAGTAGTTAAATAAATACTTTTAATATACGCATCAGAAGCAGTCTATCAATTGTAAAATATTAAGCCTATCACTTAATTTCATTTAATATTATATTTTATCGATTGATCGTAAATATGTTCGTGCCTTTGAGATATCTGGAAAATGCGCATAAATTAAACGGTAAATTAACTTCAGTCTTAGTTGTGCATTTCTCAATTTAATGATCTGATTGTTAATCTAATTAGCCTATGCAAGATATAACCAGATTTACTCCGAACGTAAATCGGCATCATTGGAATTAATAGACACTTTCTCACATTCTTTTCCGTGAAATACTCTAATAATGTTGCCGCTACATTCATTTTCGTTTTTGTATCATCTTTAAACTTTCCTTATGTCATGCACATAGAAAAATATACATACAGTACAAACAATAATTGTTTTTGTTTCAGGTATTTCAAAAGCTCATGTACTCGCAAATTTATATCATAAGTTTATTACAAACATATTTTTTCAAAACATATTTTGAAAATATATTCCTAAGTAAGAATTTAATACTTCAATCAACAGCATTAAATTGAAATAAATTTATTTATTATATAAAATCACTTCCGATCAGTTTTATAAATGTTCTTCAAAAGAAAATTAATTCTTATGTTAAGTATATTAATGAGTTTTTCTAAAATTTATGATAGTAAGACTCTCGATAAAATAATCATTACAACTTATTTAACATAGAAAATATAAAATAGGTTCCAAAAACTTATTTAAAATATTAAACAAGAAATACAGAAGCTATTTAAAATAATTAAGACTAAATAATTATTTTATATCTTCTAATTTAAATATATTTTTTGAATACGAGCGAGCTTTGATAATAAGTATTTTAAGATTATCAAGAAAATTCTTTGTTAAAGAATAAAAAAAATTGTTTTATAAACCGTTACTTAAAAAAAAAGAAAGTAAATTGAATAATTATTTTTCTTAACAATAGAATAATATTTTTCTATGCGTGTTTTCATCTCACGTATACAGAGTGTTTCTGAAATAACATCCACTAATTTTGCTATAATTAACTAGACATTAATTTCTAAATATTGAATAAACAGATAAATCAATATATAAGATAAGGTATCTTTCATAGTTCTTTGTGAGATATTTTGAAGATATTTCTTAAAAAATTCTTAAAAATACCTTAAAGTTGTCTTATACGTCGATTTTAGACATCTTGCTCATTGAGTAACTAAAAAAAGATATTGCGAAAACTGCAAAATGATAGAGGACTTTTCGATTCAGTTTTTTATTAGGAATAGCACTATATGATTAGTGGGCGTTATTTCAGAAACATCTTGTATAGCTAGGATAACTCTGTGGTAATCAGTCAGGAGACGCAGACCTAATTGCCTCCCACGGTTATAGACCTGTACCTCAACTATACAAGTTCCTTCACATATGTTCCTTCGTGCATCTTATGTACCATTATGTACATCCTCGCGGCAGCGTGATTCGTTCCGACGATATTGTGTCTCATTAATACGTGGATAAACCGAGCCGACTCGAGAGGTATTGAATGCCATCGTCGCCATCGCGGCTCGTTCTCGCGGCACTCTTCCTTTTCCCCAGCATCTTACTTTCGTCGTTCCGATATCGTATAATCGGATAGCAGCGTCGTTTCACCACACCCTGAACTCGTTTCCGCATGCTGGGTCCGCTTCCGCCGCGCATACTAGAAACTGAAAGCGACTAGCGCGAACCACACGAGTATAATCTTAAAATCCAAGGAAGTCGACTCTTGGGACAAGAGAGACTGTCACGCTTGCTTGTTACGTATACATCGAGAAATGCATCACCCAATGCAATTTGGTGAAATTATGGGGAAGACGATGACATGGCTTTGTTTAGATGCCGCAACGAGCAGTACTTTCATTGTAGACGAATTATACCTTATTAATATTATTACGGTCGCAAAAATTGATTAGTCATAGATGGCAATGCGTTCAATATCGTCTATGTAATCGATTAGACAAACGTGAAGATTGACAAACATCGTTCAACAAGACTGACAGACATCGAGTGAAGTCTTGACTAAATTTATCTTCTTGCGAGTGTGCAAAAGTGTTACACACTCGAGACGCGATCGGTCGATGAGCAAATCTCGGGTTATCTAACACGTGCGTGCCAGGTAATCATAGTTAATAGCCTAGGAAGTTCGCGCGTAAAAGGAAAGAGAGATTTCTTCGATTAGTCGCATGTGCATACAGGAATAAATTGGGATGTACACATTACGTTTATAAACATTCGGCATAGTCGACGCAGGATTATATAATAAGTATCTCTAATAAATGCACGCAATGATTACGCTATTCCGTTTAATCGTGACGTAATCTTCTTCTTTAACAAACGGTGGACCATTCAAGAAAAGCGCATGATTGCTGTTTCTCAGAGATTGTAAAAGCTGTAATAGTAATCCTAAGATCTAGAATTTTCTATTAACGCATGCAGTTAAAAAGTGTACCATTATCAAACTATTATCTTTTATCTTCCAAATGAAAAATGCTTAAAAAGGATTTTTTATTAATTTGCCTAACAGTATTAGCCATTTCTCAATTACATTTCTTTCAAATGCGATGATATTCAAATAAAGTCATATTGCATGCGCCTTGACATCTCAATTGCACAACAAACAACACGTTACGTTTTGAGAAATTGTGATTTAACGCTAGCATTAATCTCGGTACGAACATCTGCTTCGGAACTCGGAAAAGACACCAGGATGGAAAGTAACGAGGATGTTGATGTCGATGATATTAATTCACAATTGTCGAAGATAACATTATGTCAAGTAGTTTCCCATAGCATTAGGCACCCGTAACCCGAGGCACAATATATATTTATGATGTAAATGCGGTGCGGAACTGTGATTTTACGTCGTGATTTTATGGGAGCGCGCGACCCCCGACCGTTCCTTTTTACGAACGTTCGTTACGTCGCGACCGTGCCGCTAATAAGATTCCAGACAGCGATCTTATCGCGCTCAATTAGAGAAATCTCGTGGGCGGAGAGGCGACGCGGCTGAGTGAGGCAGAAAACGATGGTCGTTGCGCTCTATGCACTTTCGCGATATTTCCTTATTTTTTCGCGAAATATGCATCGCCTAAAGCTGATATTACTGTGTATGATTGCAAATTGACAACATAAGTATTAGTATGAGTGTAAATTTAATGTTAAAAACGTGACTTCATAAAAATAATGCGTTACTGTTTCTTTTTGTAATTCGTTATTATATTTGATCGTTATTATATTTATACTCGTTATTATATACTTCAGATTTTCAGGAATGGCAGTGACTATCGCAATGCAGCCTAAAGTACAAAACATTTTTCAATATTTAAATTTCTATTATAAAATATACTGCTAGATAATTAAAAATAATACGATTTATTAATCCCATACAGCATTCTTTATCGCAGAAATGTTCCTGCAAACGTTCTCAGAACATTGAGACATTTTCAGGATGTTCTTCAGAATGTTCCTTAAAAATCTGTGCTATATAAGAAATAGTTATAAAAATAATATGAAATAGTTAGTTATAAAAATAGTAAAAAATTAAAGTAACGGCTAAATTTATTACTGTTATTGTAAAAATATAATAACGTTACTGTTCAGACAGAAAACGTAAATAATCGTTACTGAAAAAACGAAAACAACAACGGCATTACAAGTAACGTATTATTTTCCAATCTTGAAAAAAAAAAACAGTCTGATATATAAATTTCAGATTTTAACATTAATTTACTGCTAATAATATAATGAGAACATAATTTAATGAGAACATAATAATTTGGAACATAATAACTTTTTCATATTCTAGATGTACTTCAAATTATTATTTTCTCAATATATATATAAATAAATAAATATATATATATATATATATATA
>JAANIC010005804.1:31489-48739 GCA_017607545.1 Acromyrmex charruanus | reverse complement strand
TATACTGAGTGATCCGAAATTCACGAATTCGGAGTACAGGACGTGATACTTTATGCTAAAACAAACAACTTTTTCTGTTAGCAAATAAGCGCAAAAATTATTTATCAGATGCAATTTTGCTAAAGGAAAAAGTTGTTCTATGAGCTAAAACAAACAACATTTTCCTGTAGTAAAATTATTCGATAAATAATTTTTGCATTTATTCGTATAACTTCAACCTGCTCTCCTGCAAAAACTACTTGTTAGACGCAATTTTGTAAAAAGAAAAAGTTGTTTCTTTTAGCATATCATGTCCTGTATTCCGAATTCGGATCACCCTATATATATATAAAATATATAATTTTTTACCAATAGACATTAATTTAATAGTTAGAACATAAACATTCTACATTTTGATATTAGTATTAACGTTAAGTCGACAATCATTTCTTCATGCAAATAAATGGGATTATCTAGATATACGATAGAAAGAATTTTGACGCTGTTCTGCGTTGAAAGACTATGTCGCGAGTAGCATCGTATATTTTACAATTCTCTTAAAAAAGTACTACAACACATTTTTTTTAAAAGAATTGCAAAATGTACTCGACATAGTCTTTCGAAACAAAAAAGCTTCTTTCTATTGTATATTTCGATAATTCCACTTGTTTGCACGTAATAATTGTCAATGTTAATATTACTAATGTCAAAATGTAGAATGTTTATGTTGTAATAAAATTTTATGTATTAATAAAATTGCCTTCGTAGTAACTAGTAAGATAAGCAAAGTAAAAGATTTTCAAAAAAGATCTTCAAAAAAGAAATTCCAAAATATAAAAAAAAAACGTAAATATCGAATGCGTTTTTCATTTCTGTGATAATCAATCGAAAAAATTATTTCAGTATCAATTTAATTAATGCAGAACGCTAATCATATAATGATATTAATAAATTACTTTCATTTATAGAATTATTCTCCGATTAAAGTTTACATAATTTTCTTTTATCTATTGTGCTATTCAACATTCTACAAAATATAAATGTAGTGAATTTATAAAATGATTATTCATTAACATCGTTTTATAGTAATATTATCCATGAATTATCTTTTTACGAATTCATTTAATTAAATAAATATGTAATCATTGATATTATGCATATTTGTATGTTTTTCATTATAGAAATTCAATTGCACAAACATACATGATCAATTATTTATTTTTTTTTCTTTTAGGCTGATATTCATACTTAAATCTTATATTCAAAACTATCTTAAGATGAACTAATCAGACTAATCAGACAGCATCTTAAGACATTGCTTAATACGGACTTAGAATTTGTAGATTATAATATTTCGTCATATAATCCTTCTTTATGTAACTCTTTGCAATAAATGCAAGAACTTAATAACTGCCTGTAAAAACCTATATCTATTATTAGAAATAATTGGCTAAATTGCGCATTAATTCTTATACGTGCGAAATGGTAATAAATAAATCCAAGGTTAGTCGAACGGCCAAGTAAATTGCCACGCTATCGATCCGAAATACGAAGGTAATAACCCTAAAGAGTGAAAAGAGTATGTGGACTATAATAAATCGGTATAATTGGACGGTTCTAATTGGCTCGCAATTCAAGGTAATCTACGATATTTTTGCATAGCTCTACCGATGTTCTTACTCGCAGTTAAATCTTCCGAAAAGAGCTTCAATAAAACTTGTAATCACCCAATTTATCACACACAAATTATTAATTTACATAATACTATTTATATTTTATTCATATCTATTAAAAAGTATTTGGCAAAAAATATAATATCCTACGTATATTGATTTTTGTTTAAGAAAAATAAATTAATTTTTATCTATATATTCATTAGATACGTAAATTTTTATCAGTTTAAGTCAATATTATCAAAATTAAAATAAACCTTTAACGTTATTAAAATAAATGGCAGAAAATCAACGTATTTATTCCATTCGAATAATTATTAATATAATACAATATCATTTATCCTATAAACTAATAAACAAAGCATTTTTATTTTTATTAAAATTATGTACCTCTATATTTGTACGTGTATATTTGCATTTACTCTATTCAAAATATTCAAACTTTATACAATGACTTGCGAAATTAATCGAATCGTATTATTATTACAAAATTCTTTTTAAAATTCATAAACAAAAATTTGTTAACAAAAAGATCATAGATATTTATTTATTTACATTAATAATGACGTTATACTGATACTGAAAAGTCGTCGATTGTTTTGTTCGCATCAGTTGTACGTATAATTAGTAATTATATTATATATAATTGTATAGTACATTTTATCATATCAGCTTTATAAGTCATTGCATAATCTTTTTCTCTCTCTTCTCTTTTTCCTCTTTTGGAAATCGTATCGAAATTGTTATATTTGATTTAAAAGACTTAATTAATATAATTATAGAGATGTTTCAATTTCTATTATTTTCTTTCCTACTAGCTTAAGATCGATCAAATTCCTACCGATATCAACCACAAGCCACAGCTTTATGTTCTCTCAACTTGACCATTCAATCTTAAACTGCAGAAAATGGTCGCATTATCTGGAAGTTCTAGTGGAAGTTCGCGTGATTTTTCCTAATTGTGTTAGTAACAATAATATATCCACGAGAAAGCTGTTGCAGTTAATAATCATATCTGTCATATCGCATAAATAGACTAAAATAATTCAACGAAATTATTACTTTCTTTTACGTAATATCTGAAGGATATTACGTAAATTCCTAGAATTCTTATAAAGCACATCGCAAAAAGTGCGGTTAAATTAATCGTTAAAGTAACTTTACTATCTACAGCAAAGTTATAAATTTAACTTTCATCAAAAGAAGAACGTCTATAACAAACTGCATGTTACGCGATAGAACAAAGAAACTTATGTTATCGGCATTCAAAAACCCATCATAACAAAATAACACAGATATTTATCCATTTAATCTCCTTCCGCTCTTGTATGTACAAATATAAATATAAACGTGAATGTGACAACTCGCGTTTACTAATTAATTATTAGAAAAAAGAGAAAATAAAGTAATAAGATAATAAGTAACAATAATAAACAAAACTAAAGATATTTGAAAATCTGTTTTTATTATTCGTTACATGAACTATATAATTATAATTCGAGAATAAAAAAAAATTTAATAAAGAAAAATTGTAATATAAACGCTGCACAAGTTCATTATCTTATACAGCAAAATATATTGATGATATTTTTCATCTCATTATGTCGATTTCTCATTTTCTGCCTCATTTATGTCATCATGAAAAAGCTTCGAAATTCTAGAGAAGATCCGGGAGATATACATACGGTGTCGTAATATTATACGCTGTACAGCACGCTGTTCGCAGTGCAGTAACGATTACGCATTACAACTGACTCTGCATTTCCTCGATCGTGTACAGGATCGCTTATACATCACTACCGGCGCAGCGTAAAAGTGCATCGACTTTCGCGCGGACTACTTCTGCCGGCCACCTCACGTGAACGCGATTTTCCCGCGAGGCTTTTTGTTCCTCGTCTAGGATATAAACGCGAAGGAAATTGCGCCGTCACGACTCGGTTTCCCGTAACGTTAGCCACTTTGCCGTGTAATGTTGCACTTGGGGAGAATAGCGCGGTTTAAAATTACATCGCGATGCGCGCGATGATATGCAGATTAATATGTACGTTTCCGCAACCTCCCGAGTCACGAAACAACGAGAAAAATCGCTTAAACTTGTTCAAAAGGTTTAATTAAAAGGTGTCACTTCTTATGCGCACCTGACAGAAATTATGGCACAAGCAAATTAAAAGAATATGTATGTATTCTTACAACAAATTGTGTTTGTAACAAATTTCTTTCAAAGTACAAGTACTTTTAAAGATTGATAAAGAAAGGGAAAGCATGTTATTACATTATAATCATGTTCAAATTTTAATGTGTGAAACGGTTATTTTACTAATCGAATTATAAGATTCGGCGATGCAAAAAATCATCTATCCGTAATCTAATGTTCCTTGGTCTTATCTTTTACACAATCATATATATTAATCAGTATATTCAAGTGATAGTTAATAATGTTTTAAAAACACGTGAACAATCGATAACGATAATATTATAAACAATAATTAGAACTTTAGAACAAGGATAATGAGATAATATTATACAGATTGCAATAGGGTCTTCCCCTTTTTCTTGGCGGTATCGATGAATCACCATTGAGAATAGATAATAGAAATATTACATAGCTGTAATGGAATAATCTTCCCCTTTTTCCTAACATCGATGCTCATATCGAGGACAATGGAAACGATAAAATAAACAATTGCAACACATATAACAAAGTGCAGCAAAAAATCAAAATTTGAAAAAGTTAAGCCGTTTAGTTTGCCCTATATTACTGAAAATCTTATTGGCATTGACCGTTAATCACTTTACGGTTTAACTGATTTGATATTTTGGCTTTGTAAAATTATAAAGTTTGTAATCCTCTGGTATCTATTACAAAAACGGAATTTTAAAAAAATTAAATCCTTTTTGACAAAGTTTGACAAAGCAGAGACAGACAAATGAATACTATGAAATTATGCAGTAGAAATTAAGAAATTTGCTATACTACTTAGGTCCGGTTCCATTAATATAAGATTAATAATCTCAAATCAATTTACCCTTTATCTTTTCTAATTCTGAGAATTAGAAAAAGATAAACAGTAAGTTAAACCGAAATTAAAATTAATTTTGTGTAATGGAACTGGACCTTAGTATACATAAGTAAAAATAAGTACGAGATTAAATTGGAATCAATTCTCTTAATAATTGTCTGATTTGTTTGATATCAATATTATATCAATATTATTATCAATATCCCACTATAAATATTATCAATATTATATCAGTTTAATAATATATTGTGCAGAAGTACTTTTATATCCATTTCCGATTAAACGATGCCAGTATCCATATTGCCAGTATCCATTGCCGACATCAGAATCCACACACGACAATTAATAAGACGTAAGTAATTAAATATTGTAAATAATTAAATATTAATGTTTTATATTGTATATTTTTCATTGCATTAAATACATTAATTCAGTCAATTTATTATTTGATCCACTACAAATATTTGATAAACTTTAATAATATAAAATCACTTGTAGTGCCTATGTACTGTAAAAAAATTACATGTAAAATTACAATAATTATAGCAGATAATTTTAAAATCCACACAGAGAAAAATAATTTTTACTGTTGTAGCAAACCTATAATTGCTACTATATATTCGTAATGGCAGCGATAAAATTTAGTTGATATAACCAGTTTTAAAAATTATTTGTTATTAGAGAATCTGTTTTATTGCTAAGATAGAAAAAATTTGCTGTGTGTATTTGTCTTTAGAACCAAAGTTAATTTGCTGTTAAAACAAAAAAATGTGTTCTTAGCAAATTTTTTTACTATTGAAACAAAATTACTATTATTCATTCAAATCCATTATGACAGCAAAAGAAATTTGTTATTGTAATCGATTTGTGTTATTACAGCAAAATTTGATTTGTTAGAATGCATCTTATATCCTGCGTATTCTTAAATGACTCTCTGGAGTCTTTTGTTATTATAACGTTGCTGTGTTCATAAACATATTATTGCGAGTGATCTCTCAATATTTTATCGCATTTATTTTCATTTTTTCTTTATTCACGTTATATACTTCTGTTACTTTATTCAACGTCAACGTGTATTCATAATGATATGAAATCTGCTGGACAATTAAGGAATGCCAGAAATTATTTCAAAATTAATTCCGTACAAAGTCGAGTCACTAGTGACCGAGCGATTCCTGTTTGTGCAAGAGTCTTTCGGTAATTATAAATTAGATTACATTTTATTATTTTCCAAAATGAAGTTTCAATATTTATTCTAGAAAGTTGAAAGTATGATGATGAATTTTTAGAGATTTTTTTAACTATTCTGAATAGATAAAAAAAAACGAACAGATTCTAGTGACTCAGTTTGTATGGAGCACCAAATTATACCTTGTATTGTAAGAGTTAATACATTTTTTTAGTACATCTCTCGATTATGTTTGTTGCCTAATCGAGAGATGTATTAAAAAGATGTATTAATTTTGAAATAATTTCTTCAGGCATTCCTCAATTGTTCAGTAGATTTCGTATATTTTTTTAGCTAAATTATTTCGTTTATACAATTAAAATATGTCATTAATTTAGTAAACATATCTTGCTACAATAGCAAATTTGATTCGTTCGTATAGTTTAAATAAATTATTTGTAGAACAAACTTATCTTGCTAGTTTTTCAAATATACTTTACTTTTGTAGCAAATTGTATTGGTAATGCAACAAAAAAGATTAGTTGATTAAAAATTCATTTATTCTTACAGCAAAATAATTTATAATTTTAGCTAAATTATATCCGGCAAATAGCAATCTTTTAACAAATCTCTTTGCTGTCCACATAGTAACTGATAAATTTTACTACAGTATAGTAGCATAAATACTCTACCAGCAAATTATTTTTCTCCGTGCATAAAAACTATAAAATATTCTATTATCGTATAATTTTCTGCCTAATATTAATATATATTTATACAATTAGAAATAAAAATACTCATTTTTATAAAATCGCACTATTTTAGATATTTCTATTATAAATAATACATATTTAAATTGTGTAATTTTTACACATATTATTAATATAACATACAATTTATATACTTTTTTTTACAATGTAACGATATGCAATATATTCTTTCGTAAATGCTTCTCTGAAAAATAATAAAAACCGTAAAAAGGTTACCGAAACAATATAAAGTTAAAAGTTATTCATAATATAAACAGATATTTTATTAGAAATAATAAAAAAAAAACATTTAATTCAAGATTTAATGATACATTCAAATTTTGATGCAAACTGGAAAAAGATGATTTGCATCCGCTTGGGAATAAAACTTCGTTGTGAGACGTAAGTTCTCAAGTTAGGTTTACGACATCATGATAATTTCATTTTAAATGCAATAATGTAAAAATAATGTTTCCTTTCAACCTTTCGCAACGTGACAAATAGCTGGAAAGTGAGGGCCGTTGTAATTATTTTACCTTACCACGGGACAGTTAGGACAAGTGATTAAAATTATATATGAAACGACCTTAGATATATCTAATGTATACTGTCGCTCAAAGATTCTTTTTACATGACGTCAATATAAACGGTTCCACACGATTAACTATAAAAATTATTATTATGAATGTTTGTATTTCAATATGCAGTCAGCCGGATAGTTTCACGGTTCAAATAACCCAAAAGGGACACATGTTGTTTATAGTGCCGAATTATTATTAATCAGGTACAACCCACACATCGGAATTTTCTCTTATCCCGAAATGAACTTAGTGAATGTTGTCTTCGATCAAATCTTCACAAAACTCAGAAAATAATAATTAGTCTAGTAAGAATCGATTCAAATGTTAAATTAAATAAGAATTATACGCAAAATCATCAATTTAAATTTCTGCAAATATTAATTATTTTATAAAAAAAATTTAATATGATCTTCTTTTTATTTATTATTAATTATATTATCAGATAAATTGTGTTATTATCTTAATACTGAATATTAATAAGCAATATTTACCTAATTATGGTAAAGATTGAAGTTTCCAATAGAAAGTTTCCAATAGACATATATGTAAATTTCTAATTAAATTGATCAAAAACAATAATTAGAAATTCAGAATAAGACTAATAAGAGTCTAACGCTGATGTAAGAGCGAAGAGTTAGGAGATGCAGATAATACTTAGGTGTTGGCGGTTATCTTCATTTATCGTATCAAACGTTTCGGCTCAATTTGGGGGCTTCTAACAAGCAATAACTTATTTGCTTGATCATTGTTTGTTTAGATAAGAAGTTCTCTTATCAATTAAAAGTCTCTTTATCATTTAAAAATCCCCTTATCACTTAGAAGTCTCCTTATTTGCGAGTGACTTACTTTCAACGCTCACATTTCTCGCTGAAGACTCCAAAGTTAGACTCTCATTAGCCTTGTTCTGAATTTCTAATTATTGTTTTTAAGATTGAAAGTCCTTATTTATATATTTATGTAATTGTTTAAATTGTTTAAATTGATCATAATTAATTTAATATACATTTTCATGTCAATCAATTTATTATTCGCTGTTATCTTGTAATATCCAGGTCAGTAATCACACACACAAACACACACACACACACGCGCGCGCGCACGCACGCACGCACACGCTCACGCACGCACAAAGGAAAGAAATTACATTAAAGAAATTACATTTCTTTAGATATATGCCACCTGAATATCCGGTGACCCAACAGTATTTTTCATATAAAAAACTTTCTTGGCTAGTAATATTATTTTAAAAAATTGATATGCTCCAAGTAAATTTAACGCTCTATAATTGTTTAAATAACATCCGGAAGAAAATTGAACGCGACTATTCGTTTTGTAAAATAATTATAGTTCGCCCGTCCGATAATTATTATCTTCACTTTTCCATCGTTACAGAAACTAAACAAGAGAATTATACAGTCCAATCAAAGATTGTCGTTTTTAACAATGAATACTAAAAACAGGTAAGACATGAAATCCTTTATTAAATTTTATTATGGTAAAAATACTAAGATATTTTTATGGAATAAGATTTATAGATTATAAGATTTAGGTTAGAAAAAAGAATTAAAATAAGAAAAATTTATTGTAAAATTAAAAACGGCTAAAAATATGATTTGAGATTTTAATTGTTGATCGATATATAAACTTATGCATAGAGCACTGAAAAGTATGAATCTAATAAACAATAAATTAAATAATATACAATATCTAGTAATAATTAGATTTCATAAAATCATATTCTTTTAGACATTTTTAATTTTACAATAAATTTTTTTTTTATTAAACATTTTCTTTTAGCACCAAATCAAAGCCTGCAAAAGAGGCTATTATTGTACAATGTGTTCAACCTTATGCGAAACATCCTTATAAGGTAAGAACGATAAATGAAGAGCAACTTCAAAATATCAAATGTGACAAATGTAGATGTAATAAACTCCATATTATTCGTCTTAGAATCTTATAATCTAAGAATTAATAATCTGCCACAATCTTATTAACTTTCTTATTTGTAAATTATTTTCGGTTCTAGTAATCTAAATTTTTATGTGCAGTCTTATAACATAAACATACCCGTGGACTACCTTCTCAAAAAAGCGAAAAACTACATTAGGGAGAATGGAAAATCTATAATTGTCATTCCTGATTTAGAGATATTAGGAGGTTATTTTAAAATAAGTAATGGAACCTTGAGGTCAGCACTACTATAATCATTATATAACACAATCGAGAAAATGAATGCATATTTTTGTACAATATTTTTATTGAATTATCTACTTCAGCAAAATAATTAACTTTTCAGAGATTTTTCAAGTCTGAAAAGAATGGGAAATGCAACTATATCCAACACAAGAAGTATACAAGCTAAATTTGGATTTTCCACACTTAAATTAAAGTGTAATTATGAGGTTAGGTTTATAAATTACTAGATATCAATGATTAGAAAATATTAAGCATAAAAGCAACTGTTTTTTAATATTAATATTTGTTTTAATACACAGCTTATAATTGGCTCCATCACGTTCAGTGGCAACATATTCGCAGCTATTAATGGATTAGGAATAGCGACGAAACTAAATGTTGATTATAATGATTATGATAAAACATACGACGTGAATTTGGAGTACTTCAAAATAAACCGTGGTAAAATCACTGTAAAAATGACTGGACTAATTGATAATTTAATGAATATCATAACCAGTCAATTCCCTTCATTAAATGAATTCAATACTGAATTGTACAACATGATCGAAATTATAATCAATAATTTCATTAAAGAGCAAATTACATTTCATTTGTAATTTATAATAATGAAGTCTTTCAATTATAATCATGCAAACCGTATGAATTAACAATCTTTCAGTAATGCGATAAGTATAGGTTTTAAAAAATCCTATTATATAGGATATACCCAAGCAGAACAGCAAATCACGATAACGTTAAAATGAATCGAAAATGATTGAAAAATGACTTTTAATGATTATTTTGGAGTCATTTTGACATCATTTTGATATCATAATGACTTGTTGTGCTTGGGTAAATTTAAAATGTATTACTTAATTGTACTATCGCTTTTTATTTGATATAAATCATTGTTAGAATATTTATAAAATATCAACACTTCTTAAATAATGATTTTTATTGTAATATATAGCAAAGTAATTATGTAATAAACCAAAAATATATCTGAAAATTCTATTATTCTCAAACATCATTTTATATACCAATATATACATACAACAATACACATAATACTTATCTGTATAATTTTTGAAAAATATTTGTTTAAAAAAAATGCGCATTTATTTTATACGTTAATATTGAAGAGACTTGAATGGATTCAATTAGACTGTGCATCGTTATTTGTATCGATTATTTTTACCGGTAATTTTTTGGCAATAACAGCATCGGAAATTGCAGCTTTTTGAACGTCATTATCTGTACATTCTTGGGAAGAATTATTTTCATCTTGCTCTAAAATTTCTTTTGTTTCAATATCACTGTTAGAATTAGTAATTACAGGATTATCTTGCATGGTAGCATTATTGTTAATAGTACATTGTTCCATGGTAGTATTATCACTGTCACTATTATTTGTACTCATTGCACGCTTCAAAGCTAAATATTCTTCCACTGATCCTGTTGGAGCTGTCTCAAATGTAACAGTTGCATCAGTTGTCGATGGCTGTACAGATAAGTTTGGTGATTTATTCAGCTTGGATAATCTTTGACGTTCCCGCAAACGTTTTCGAATCTCAGACTGTATTTTCGATTCTTTTATTACATTTTGAACATCGTCAGTCTGATAATAACGCGAAGCCCAAGTTTCTGTTGAATCCGATTTTGGCAAAGTAGTTTCGGATACAAGCTGCTCATTTTCTTGCTGAGAAGAGACAATTTTATCTTGATCATTTTTATCTTCATCACTATTGTCTATTTCCATGACTTCACAGTAATCATCTAAATCAATATCATCTATATCTGTCGATCTCTCTTCTTCGATTTTGCTTTCTTCTGTTACTTTTTGTTTTATCTCATCTCCTTCTTCAATGATAATTTCATTTTCGTCAGAAGGATTTAATTTCGATTTAATACTTTTATCATTTGATTCTTCATTAGTCTCGGTAACGTTAATTTGTGTTGACTCTGAAGAATTTGTAATAACAGAAGCAAATTGTAATTTTCCACGTGATTTTTTCTTCGACTTTTTCCGTCTCTCAGCAACATTATCTGCAGAAATCGATATTGATAGTATATTGTTTTTTATATCTACATTTCTTTCGGGCATTATTACTTCACTTGTGTTAATTAGATGTGTTTTAGTTACAATATTTGTATTATGTATTTCTATTATTCCTTCATTTTCTTTTCTTTCCTTCAAATCTTGTAAATTGGTTTTGATAGAATTTTCATCTAAATTATTCACGGATTTTCCGGTTTTCGACACATCGTTTTGCAATTCTTTATTTACTTGTGTTTCTTCCCTATCACTATCACTAGACAATAACTCGACAACTGGAGCAGGGTTAGGAATTACTAAAACAACATCTTCATCTTCGCCTTTAATACTTTGTTGAGAACTAATAATTCTTTCTAATTGCTTGCGACAATTCTCTTTCGCTTTATCATCTATGCTAATGTTATTTTCTGTTGCTTGAGTGTCATTTGTTTGTGATGAGTTAGAAGGAATTATATCTTCCTCTTTTCGTATCAAAGCTCTTATTGCACGAGCTCGCATTTCTAGCTCTAATAAATCTAACAAACTGTCTCCTTCTTTTCCTTTATCCTTATCATCTTCCCTTTTAATTTTAACTTTTTCAATTTTATCATTATTTTCGCTTTTAATGTTAGATTTTGTTTTAACACTAGGCTTATTTACATTATTTTTTTTATTAATTGGAGCTTTTCCTTTAATTTTTGTTTTATCTTTCTTTAATTTTCCTTTTGTACCATTCTCCTTTTTAGACGAATCATCATCAGTTAACCATTCCTCTGTATCAGAAATGATTTCTAAGGAAGGGCCTATTAAGAGGAAATTATAAATGAGTAGATTATTCCATAAAACATTTACATTTGATATTAAAAATACCTAGTATTTATATACCTGAATCATCAGAATCTTCACTTGTATCTGAGGACTCCAACATAGGTTTGCCATTTAATATAGATAATATTCGAGCTTTAGACATACCATTTAACTCACTTTCACACCATTCTTCAAGTTCACTTAAATCCATATGCTATATAAATAAAGAATAATATATATACTACTTATATTTAAAAGAATATTTTCGTATAACTATTATTAGCTTAAATGTTTCATAACTCACTTTAAGAACTTGTGGTAGCATGAGACGAATCTTTTCTGACTTAACAGATTTAAAAAGTTGTCGAGCTAGTACTTTACGATCAGACAAATATTCTCTAATTGGTTTTAAATCTCTTGCATCAATCTCTTCTTCATCTGATGATAACGACGAAGATGTGTAAGAAGATGCACTGCTATATTCCTAATAATAAAACTATCTTTAAAATAAAGTACACTAAAAATCCTTTTATAAAATTTTCGTAATTAAAAGCAAAATGTTCTATAAATATATAATTAATGATAAATACCTTATTATTGCCTATGTTATTTTTATTTTTAGACATCTTTATGTCGTTTAAGAAATAATTGCTTCAATCTGAATAAATATCAATAAATATTGAAATAAATTACATTAACTTGTAAAACAATTCCCTTTTCTAATATTTTTATCTGAAAAATAGGTTAATAGACACTTCACAATTCTGTTACATTATCTTACATTTTTTGTAAGATGTTAAAAGATAAATCTACACGTAAAAAAGAAACTAAAAAGGAGAATTAGAAAATTCTATAAAAAATACAATTAAAAGTAAATTTAATAAAAGATCGAGTCAATAATAACCTATTCCTAGGTTATTCTTGTCACTGTATAAAAACAAACTTAATAAAAATTTCACTTATCACCATTTATAATTACATGTAATACTTACTTCATTTACTAGATACAACGTAAACAATATAGCTTATTTCTTGTAACAATTATAACTCGCATTATTAGCAATTTCTGCTTGTTTTGTTTGCAATTGTAAACAGATGTGACAGCAATTTAAACGGGATGCGCCATCACTTGGTACATTCAACAACGACATCGTCGCAATCCGATAAAGATTTACTAAGGGCATCGTGTAGATGTCACTAAATGAATGTGCCAACGCTCTGTCACATTTCAATGCGACATAATGCAATATAACCTGTACCGTTGACAACTATTTGTCAACAAAATGATATTAATTAAGTGTAATTGCTGAATGCTCGCTCACAGTAAGTATTACTGTATTAAAGAAATTAAAATGTTTCATGATAAAATAGAGACTATGTCAAATAGATTTTTATAATGGAAGCATTTGTCTTTGACAGGCATTTGACAGGCACAGATAATCAAGTTTCCAGTTAAAAATTAATCAGTTTTGAGAATTATCATATATCACATATCGTTATCTCGGTGCAAACACAAATATTTACGAAACATTGATAACTATGCTGATTGAGTATTTATGATACTATTTGTCAAGTTTAGTGCCAGTCATATCTTTGCCTAGCACCTGTGTAACTCAAGGAACAAAAATGTTGAACCGCTTTAAGTCAGTATTAATGAGTGCTGTAGGCGCAAGCGAGCTTGGCCTACAGTACCATAATGATTCAGACAATGATATGATGACAGACTATATTAATTCTAATTATGTGGTAGAAGTAGAAAATAAACCTTACAGCCGTCCAAGTTTTCTAGGCTTGACAGCTGAAGAAACGCAGGTATTTCCGAATCCTTATATGAATTATATGACAAATTGATTTAAGTATTTTTTAACTCTTATAATATGATTATAATGATATTTGTATGAATGATTGTATTAAATAGGTGAGTGCAGATCACAGAGTAAGACCTATAATAGTTCCAAGAGATCTTAGCCGTTTGCCGTGGTGTGCTGGCTATGCAGAATGTATAAACGCTGGAAAGAGTACTTGGAATGAGGATCAAGCTTCAGCAACACGTGGAGATTTGAAATTATCAGACGTTAATGTTACACTGCCTTATGTCATGTTTTCAATGTTTGATGGACATGCAGGGTATCAAGTAGCTCTTACAGCAAGATTACATCTACACAGGATAATCCTGGTGTGTGCTATCTTTTATTTTATTTAAGAAAGTTATTGTCAAAATAATTCGATATGTATATTATATAAAATATTTATATTAATATTTAAAAATAGGAAAGGTTACTGGCTATACCAGGCAACATGCTATTAAACGAAGATGAAAATGAACTGATAAAGGGTAGAGATCTAGTGACAGGTGCTATAGAATTAGCATATAGACAAATGGATCAAATGGTGGAGATGCAAGCTCAAAATGGTGGTGGTGGTTGTACCGCTATTACAATTTTATTTCTTAATGGAAGACTTTATGCAGCAGGAGCTGGTGATTCAAGGTATGTATGTTATAATTTATATATGTATACATATTATAATATGTATACTATAATTTATATATGTATACATATACTCAGCAAAACACCAGCAATAACAGTTAGCTATAATTATAATTCCCAATTGAATAATATAATTATTAAGTATTATATTATTAAAAAACACTAGTGGGAAATTATAACTAACAGTATTATTCTTAGTTAGTGTTTCCTGGATTGTATATTGTGTGATAGATTAAATATTTATGTAATTGTTTCTATATGATTACAGGGCCGTATTAGTTTTGGGAGAGGAACAACGTGCTCTTACTAGAGATCATACTCCAGACTCCGAATCAAATCGTGTTAGAGCTCTAGGTTTTTTAAGAAGTAATGAGTTGCTCAAAGGCCATTTTACTCCGTTGGAGTTTAGAAAAAGACCGTTGCAAAAGGAATTGGGATCTTTAGTTTTATATAGAGAACCTTTTATGACAGGTTGGGCATATAAAACTTTAACACATCCAGATTTAAAACTACCGCTCATTTCAGGACACGGAAAAAGGGTACATTGTACATCTCAAGCAATAATTTATAATTTTATATAAAAATGCTCTTATTATATAGATATATATATATAAATTAATTATTTATGACGTACAGAGCAGAGTAATGGGAACGATAGGCGTGACTAGAGGTTTTGGAGATCATGGTTTGAAAGCAGCAAATACCGGTGTTAATATCAAACCATTCCTATCATCACAACCTGAAGTACAATCTTTGGATTTGGACAGTTGCAATCTCACTGAACGAGATTGTATTATTGTCGCTACGGACGGACTTTGGGATGTAGTATCAGATAAAATAGCGGCAGCAATACTTAGAAAAACTCTTGCACCTGATACTCCATCATTAGAATATAGGTATCATCGCGAATAAAATATATACGCAAAAGTTAATTAACTACGATGAACTACAATGTATCTATTGGTTTTCAGACTCACGATGGGTGCTCAAGAATTGGTGCAAGCAGCAAGAGGTCGATTAATTGGTAGAGTATGGATGGGAAAACCGGAAAATCCTAACGATTCGGACGAAAAATCCTCACCTATAGCATCGGTGGACGATATTAGCGTGTTAGTAGTACCTTTATATCCATACTTATGCGAGCATAAACAATGGCTAAAAACAACACAGCAAGAACGAAAATATGCTGCGGATTCACTAGCAACAATGTGCTTCGATTATCCTATCTCTAATAGATCCACTGATAATTCCTCATAATGCATCATTACGGTAATCTGATCAAATGCTTTGCGAGCATTAGTGACAATGTTATTATTCAGTACGCAGCTAACGAATTACATTTATTTGCATTATTATAATGATTCGTCGTATATTCACGATGATTTTTATTTTATTGTAGAATAATTAGCGATATTCAAGTGCACAGTCGCCGTATATTCTTCTTGATTCGCAAAATACTAAATTATTGTATACTGCCACGTATATATGTTAACTACAAATAGCTATATTCTTATTATTTAAGTAAACATTCCACTGTGACATTATTTTATATAACATGAAATATCTACAATATTCCGAATATATGTGATCATGTATAAGCACTTCGTATATATAAGCATTAATTTCTAGATTGTTACTAATATGTAACTAGTATAGACTGCATACAATATAACATTGTGCGCATATAGACTGTACACAATGGATGCTTTTCAATTGTAAAATCACTAGGACACTTTCATTGCATACAATAACACAAATTGTGTTCCAATTGCTGTAATCGTCAACACTACACGTTCATACTCAATCCAAGGGTTACTAGTTAGCTGTGCAGTTGAATTTCACTCACACTGCTGGATTAGTACACATTAAAGATGCTTTTTATAAAGTATCTAAGGTGGCATAATAATAAAAATAATCAACTTTGATAGTTAAATAATGCATATATGTTCTATTAAATAATATTGGACGTCATTATTGGACATTAAATTATTCAAAATATTCATATATAGCTTTTACATTTAACTTTGCTAATTTCATGTAAAACTTTTAGAATTAATGGATTAATCTAGTTTAATATAATTAGTTTAATATCGAATTCGCTATAAACTTGGATTTTCTAAGTGACAATTACATATATGTTACTAATTATAGCAACTATAAATGGATGTTGGAGGATGTTAGATAGACAATATTTTGACTTTTTTCATTCAACACAAGTCAAAAAAACTACATTTAATCTAACTGAAACCGTACATAGTGTTACACATTCTGTCCAATTATGCACAATGCTATATTTTGTGCATTCCTGTATATATTTGTGTTAATTGTGATTAGCAATTGAAAAGCAACCAATGTAATATTAAAAGATACCATAATATTTTTATATTGCTTTTGAGGCAAACATATGTTACCATTCAATATTTTGAACGTATTATAACATTTCATCTTTATAGCTTTAAGTTAAAAAAACATTAACTTTATGACTGCGAACGTATGTGTGTCTGTGTGTGTGTGTATGTAGATATATATATATATATATATATATATATATATATATATACACACACA
>JAANIC010005804.1:5197-31416 GCA_017607545.1 Acromyrmex charruanus | reverse complement strand
AGACTGCTGCATTAAAAATGAGTAAATTTTAAATAAATAGTTAATCAATTCTCTTCATTTTATTGATTTATTACTATATCGATATTATTTCCAATCATAGGAATACTAGGAACGTTTTGCATGTCGCATGTCAGAGAGTTAACAGATAAAATTGTAAGTATGATATGTGATGTGTATAAAAAATTGTACATAAAAGAAGCATTGCTATCCTTTCGCAGTAACTATGATAATAATTAGATTTTGAGAGAACATTATGTATTACATAATTGTAACTATATTATATTAAATAAATATATCTCTATTATATACTTGTTTACTTCAATAATCTTGAAAGATACTTTACAAGACACATTTCATATGACGATGATTTTTAACTTTCTTATAGCTTATTTTTTATGTATATCATTTTCCATTTTTTTGCACAAACAAACAAATCATTTTCGCAAGTAACGTCGAAATTTGTATTCTGAAACTGAATTGTTTTTGAACTCCGGTGCTGCGTCGATTATTATCAATGAAATGGCATTACTTCCGAGGACCTGCCACGACCAATACATTCCGATGATCGGGATGTTATTTCATTTGTGCGTTTTGTCGTACGACAAATGTATATAAAACAAAGAGGTCCTCGAATCTCTCTATTCCACAATCAATTAATTGGCTTGAAAAATTTTTTGTACGACAAAAACACACAAATGGAATATCACCCTAACCGGCACTCCCGATAAAAACTCGCACTTGTTATAATATTCTTAGCGTTTTTTATTGGCAGAACTAATGCGCACTCAGTGCACTTTAAAGCTGTTGTCACAAATCAACATAAAGATGTATGTTTAATAAAAATTTAGAAACAAATTAAATCGCGAAATATTCAATACATTATTGTTATTTGATAAAATATACATAGAGCATTTTATCAATTGAGATAAACTCTTGAAACTCTTTAATATATAAAATTTGTAATAAGGTACAGAGTGAGAACAATAAACACATCGAATCGTTTCACGCTACGAAAACTTTCATAGTATTCGAAACGTTGCATCGCGCTGTTGCCTCGCATTGTGTTTAGGGCTATAGATTCATGTTTATAACCACGGATGTCCGCAGAATTTTTTTGCACCGTTCAAAGTATAATCGAGAATTGTACTCAAGCGAGACAAAAATATTACGTTACACAAAAATAATTTTTATCCGTAATCAACGCAAAATAGTAATAAATTCTGTTTTTCATCACGTTTTAATTCCAAATAAATAAATAAACCGTATATGAAATATCTATTCCGTGTTACATGATTGTGTGTCTCGATCCTTTATGAATAAATTATGCGAGCTAATAATTGTATACTGTGAATATTCATAAAATACAACGTTCTGTATTATCTAGTATTTGTCGCGATTATGTTTCAAAAAAAAATATGAAGAATTTTATAACATTAGAATCTGTACTCATTGTTACTGTACTCACTGTTACTGTAGCAGGAATCGATGAAATGATGTTTCTTGTGAATATTTGCGACTGATACGTCCCAGCGATCGTCCGTCGACAAAAGTTAACACTCATTAGATGCTCTTAATGGATAAAATTCGCGATTAATTACAGAGAAGTCGCGAATGTTCGTCCCGCGTTCGCGCTACCGAAACTGTCATGGCGACCGAGAAAGCGCGCAAAACGTCAGATGTTTTGATGTTCAAGTTTTTTACATTTGAAATGTAAAGAATCAGAATTCGGAAATGATAGTATCGCTCTAATCAAGATGTGTCTATAAGCGTATCGAAATCCACCGGCCACCGACATACGGTTTAATTTAATGTACTATCTTCAATACTTATCGTAAAATCAACGAAAATTAAAATTAGCGGATTAAATTCACATATTCCGTACTTTGACTAGATGGCGTTAAGGGTATGAAATTGGCAGTCGCGCAAGTCGCGATAATATTAATTAGTTCTGAAGTTTACAAGAGATAGCGCCACCGATATAAAATGTTCAGAGGCAAGATTTAAATGCCATAGCACACAAAAAAAATGTAAGCAATAAGAAACTGCACACAATCAAAAAAAATAGAGAACAGGGAACAAAAAATAAGAATTTTAACCTATTAGAAACAGTTTATTTTTTTCACAGTATATGGTTTTTGATTTGTTGAAATTATTCTCTATTTCCCACTCTCTATTCCTTTAATTGTACGCAGCCCTTCTATCTTCACGAAAAAATATTATTCAAAATATTATGAAAAAATATTATCAAAAAGTCCACAGTAAATTCGCGACTATAAATTCATAGTAATTATGAATATATAGTATACTATGAATTTGATAATGTGCTATAGTATATTATCAAATTCATAGTATACTATGGGTATGGGTTATATACAACGCAATGTTGCAAACGCTTTTTTAATTGAAGCGTTTTTTAATTGTTCAGTTTGTAAAATTCTTTTTTCTAATTGGTCCATCAAACGCTTCAAAGCATTTGTAGCGAGACTGTGACCACAGTCTATATGTTTGTACTATAGTATATTATCAAAATCACTATATTATCAAATATACTATTATCAAATTCATAGTATACTATATATTCATAATTATTATTTATAGTCGTTTACTGTGCACTTTTTGATAGTATTTTTTCATTATTTTTTTTATAATATTTTGCATAGTAAGCTAGAGAATATCAGAGAGGTTCTCTCTGCTAGTATAGAGTGTCCGTAACTTACGGGATCATGAACAAGTAGAGTGAACTGTTGATCTGTAATTTCATATTCATTTAAAAGTCAGTTTATTACATATTATAATGCGTCGTCTACAATACACGGAGAGAAGAATAAAAATTTGATTAATTACACAGTTGAATGTGAGAAGAATAATCAACTGTGATTAGCCAATTTCTGACTCTTACTCCGTATTGATTAGCTACTGCTTACGTTATGATCTTACGGTATCTAATGTGATAAGTCTAATTTGGCTAATTCACTTACTGCTTACGTTTTACTAAATTTTTTTTGTGTGTTGACCCTAATGTAGCATTCCGTTTTGACACTTCCAACACGACAGTGTCAAAACTAAACGTAGTTTAAATGTTATGCTTCGCAAGAGATGACACTTCAAATATTACGCTTCGAATATTTGCAGATGAAACAGCAGATGTCGTCGCGATTACATATCACAATAATGATAAAGCATATTCGTTAAGATGCATTAAGATGATATGCATAATATGATGTTCATAATAAATAAATAAGAAGAACATTAGAGCTACATGCTGTATAATGCATTTATTAATTTTGTTAATACGCTAACTTGTATCTTATATATAATATTTCTAACTTCTGTTTATTTTGCGCCTAAATTATTAAAATAAAAATAACAATCTTAAATGTGAAAAATTCAAGCGTATCAGAAATTATTCCATTATAAGCATAAGATATTGCAGCAACATTTTAGCAATAATAGTGCGCAATATTAAACAAATTGCAGCAACATTGCTGCAAAATTGAAATTTTAAATATTTTATTGGAAATATTGCAACAATATTGTAATTTTAATATTTTTTAGGAAATATAGCAATATATTGCTGCAATATTATGATTTAATAGGTAAATAAGCGGATATGCCCCAAGATGGACGCACTTCTCGTAAGAAAAAAAAGATCTATAAGAAGTCATATGCAAAACGAGTTAGCGAATCTCCTGGAAATTCCCAAACTCTTTCGGATGTATTTTCTAAGACTCCGAATATTTTTTTATTATAACTTTATTGTGTGTATTTTAAAATGTGATTTGAATTATTTGAAGAAATGATAATGGATTTCAAGCTTTAAAACACTTTTTTCAAAATCGCTCTGCGTCCATTTTTTGCAAAAGATACGTAATTTTTAACTTACTCCTTTTCACCAATTTTAATTTTTGTAGCTTTGTATATATATATATATACACATATATATATATATGTATATATATATATATATATATATGTATATATATATATATATATATATGTATATATATATATATTTTATTATTATAATATACGTACATATATATATATATATTCCAATGTTAATCAGTCTATAGCAAAAAAAATTACGTAAATGTAAGTATATACGCATATATATGCATATTATACGCATTTACATCGATTTACATCGACAATTTGTGGATGTAGCAGGACTCGCACTACATCT
This sequence comes from Acromyrmex charruanus, assembly GCA_017607545.1. NCBI lineage: Eukaryota > Metazoa > Arthropoda > Insecta > Hymenoptera > Formicidae > Acromyrmex > Acromyrmex charruanus. The sequence goes on along the minus strand of JAANIC010005804.1, from coordinate 27,233 downwards.
ATTTTCCACTACGATTGCGAGGGTCACACAAAAAAGGCCTAGAACCGCTCTCTCAAATTTCTCTCTGGTCACACTGACATTGAGATATTAGCAGCGAAGGATTAAAATTTTATTAAAATCGCAATTTTGGTGTTACAATTAAGATCGCAGTCGGCCAAATCAAAGATTTATTGATTTTTAAAAACTAATTCGCTCAATTTACAAGTCTTTCGCGAGAAATAATGCGTTTTAACATTCGGATAAGCTGGGGATTATTCAGGAAAGTGTAAGCCTCAGAAAAGGGAAGAATATAAAACGCATCGATCATACCAAAAGTGGACTCGCGCACGATTCGAGATCTGAGCGTTGTCGTTATAAGCACACTCACCCATTTGTCCAATGTTAAATAGCGAACTTTTCGGACGAGCGTGCGGACCACGCATGTGGATACATTTTATACGTTTATGTGTACGGGGACAAGAGTGCATTTCCTCGTTGCATAACCGGCACACAGTCCGAAACAGTTAACTCTCATAAATTTAATTACGAGATGCAAAATAGAAGACTCGGTTGGCCTCTCTTTCCGGATATAAAATCATGGATTAATCTCGATGATATTCTCAAAATTATGTCATTTATCAGTAAATTCTATAATAACTATGTTATGCAACATTATCGCTGAAGGCCATACATCTCAATGAAGATCTACATATATATATCAATCAATCGATATCAATGTAACTTGTCCAGTCTAATAAGGAGACAGCCAAGTATAATGTATATAGAACTTCGCCTAACTTTAAATACTTTTAGTATCTACTGCTCCGTCACTAATTCGTAAGCAAGTGACAATATTCACACGTCACAATATTCAAGAGTATATTCAAAAAATTTGCGTCAAAGTTTTGCATACGCTGTTTTAATGTAATTTTTTACAGAATGTATAATATTCAAATAGATAATTAGATATGTAGAAAAGTTATCATTTGTAATTATAACATAATTTTAACGCATATTTTAACGCCTGCAACCATACGAATAATATCGATTTGCAATTTAATTAAAACTTCTCAATCTTTTGATATCTTGCGAAAACTTGAATATTACCTGAGTGAATATTACTTGAGTTAGCAGGGATAAATATACTGAAATAAATTTAAAATTAGATGAAATCTATGTGTATACTATGGACTAACTTTTCAAGATTTAAATTTAAGATTATAGCATATAAAATAGTCGACACTTTGGATTTGTTACTGTTTACGATTTTACTTTATGGTCTTTACTGTGTGACCGTTCGCTGTATTTGGTTCTCCCTTTATAAGACATTTGAATATCAGAACAGATATTTTCCAGAAAACAAAAATTAAAATTTGGAACTTGAGACTTCTTATAAGACATTTTTGTGAGAATTGTCTAAAAGATATCTTAAAAAATCATCTTATAAGGGATTTTTCCGATTTTGAACTTCATGTTATTTGTGTTTCTAATCTTTCTGTCGCATTAGAGCAAAAAAATTATTTATTAGTGCCAAGGAAATTTTTGAAATTTTTATAAACATTAAAGAGAAAACTGAAATTTATGAAATAAATGATTTTAATATCTTGCCTTAACTGCTCAATGTCAATTAAGTTTATCGTTTCACTGTAAGAAAAATAATTAAGAAAATGCTGTGTACATCGCGCTTCATTAACGCGGAAGGACGAGTGAAATATGAGCGGAATACCTGGTGGCGCGATGTTTTGTTCCATTACGGATTAAACGGTCGGGCAGCTGAAAGACGTTACGCAGCAAATTCCTGTCGACCGACGGCGATGAAGTCGGAGATGAATTGTAATGTACCATACATTTCCGCCAACTAAGAGCGACAGCGTAAAAGGACGCCGAGATAGAGTGTGGCAAATCACCGTACGAAAGTGCTCTTCCACAAAAGTATAGACGAACGTTGTGAAAACTAAATCTAGCCTGACAGCTCCCCGTTGACCCACCATCGTACAATTTTGTAAAAAAATTGCCGTGCACTGGGAACGTGGATCTCAACTTTCCTGCTCTAATGCGTCATCTTTTTCAAACTTCCAGTTTCAAATCGACGTATGCGATTATGTTAACTATCAGTTGTTATAATGAGATTTAATTTTATTGCACGAATTCGTGAAATACACCTAAGAGTATTATAAAAAATTTCTCAAATCGATATTTTACAGTAAAATACATATATTTCTTTCTTGTGATATCTTATCACAAGATGTTATCGCGTAATAACAGCTTTTGCTTATCTGTTTTAATGTTAAAGATGTACAATTTTTTTCTATTTATATCTTAATGAAGAAAAAGCAGATCAATCACATACACGCGACGGCTTTATCATGTAAAGATGATATTATCTCAGGAATGTAAGTCGGACATTTGATCGAAAAATGGGACGCACCACTTTTGAACGGCCATTCGATCGCCGATATGTTTTTCATGGTGCCGGATTATGACGGGCGATCTGTCACGGTCACGGTAACAGTAACTCCAAGGGGTTGGAAAGGGCTTAATGCCTCTCCTGGATAGCGCAAGAAAGAGTTGCGTGTGTGGAGGATGGGGAAGGAGTACGTTACACCATATCAAAATGGCCACAACTTAGGGGTCCTGTGCTACCCCGATATATCATCGTTAGAGAACTTTGGACGGCTTCCTGGTTCCAGCATTGATGGCTTCCTCCGATACGACATGATGTATCTGTTCCTCATTGCTGCCGTGTGAAAATGAGAATCGGATGCAATTTGTATAATAAAAATACCATCTTAAAGCGATAACAAAACATTCTTCAACACTGTTCATATATTCACCTTCTGATTCACATTTTAACATAAATTCTATTAGGTGTTGGAATTAATTCGTAGCGTTTTACAAGAGATGGCACAAGCAGTACACTATTTCGTTGTTACCTATAGTTCTGTATACATTGTAAACATCTATCATAGGACGTCATTTGCCGTACATAACCTTTCTTGAAATCATAAATAACAACACTGTATAATTCATTGAATATGTCAAAATTTGTGCCGAATAAAGTGTATTTGCGGGGAATTTTATTACACTACTTTATTCAAAAGAAATCTGCAGCTGAAGCGCATAGAATTCTTGTTCAGACTTATGGTGACAATGCTCTGTCGGATACGACATGCAGAGACTAGTTTCGACGCTTCAAAAATAATGATTTTGAACTTGAGGATAAAGAACGTTCTGGCGCACCGAAAAAATTTGAAGACAAAGAATTAGAGCAATTACTCGATGAAGACCCATCTCAGACGCTATCAGAACTTGGAAAAATATTACAAGTTGATGAGTCAACTGTTTCAAAACGTTTAAAAGGGTTAGGAATGATCCAGAAGCAAGGACATTGGGTGCCGTATAAATTGAAGCCGAGAGACGTCGAACGACGTTTTGGCACGTGTGAACTACTGCTTCAACGGCAGAAAAGAAAAGGTTTTTTGCACCGTATCGTGACTGGCGATGAAAAGTGGATACACTACGATAATCCAAAGCGTAGAAAATCGTGGGGTAAGCCCGGCCATGCATCCACATCGTCCGCAAAACCAAATATCCATGGCTCGAAGCTTCTTCTCTGTATTTGGTGGGATCAGCAGGGTGTAATTTATTATGAACTGCTTAAACCGAACGAGACTATCACGGGGGATCGCTATCGACTTCAATTGATGCGTTTGAGTCGAGTCTTAAAAGAAAAACGGCCGCTATACGCGCAAAGACATGACAAAGTGATTTTGTTACATGACAACGCTCGGCCTCATGTTGCAAAACCAGTAAAAACCTACCTGGAAACGCTTAAATGGGAAGTTCTACCCCACCCGCTGTATTCACCTGACATAGCTCCTTCCGATTTTCACCTATTCCGTTCGATGGCACATGGCCTAGCTGACCGGCGCTTTCATTCTTACGAAGAAGCTCAAAAATGGATCGATTCTTGGATAGCCTCAAAAGACATGTCGTTTTTCCGACGCGGGATTCATGTACTGCCAGAAAGATGGTCAAAAGTAGTAGAAAGTGATGGGAAGTACTTTCATTAATGTATTTTTTAATGCTCATGTGAAATAAATAACATTCTTTCATTAAAAAAACGCTACGGAATTAATTCCAACACCTAATATTTCAATTAAAAAGGAGTGAATCTAAATTTTTTCCCTCCTTAAAAAGATTTCTTTATCCAATACAGTTTTTATGGATATATTGGCGTCATTTCACAAATGTAATTAAATCGCAATTTGAAAATACATTGGTATTCATCAGCGATTTTTATAATTTCTTATCTTTAACTTGAATATACATCACTTGTTGGCATTTAATATTCAATAACAGTTTACTATATGTAAAAGTTACAATTTTATTGGCCACCATTGGTTACCATTTATATTTTACTCATTTGAGCGAAAATAATATTAAGCTGAGCCAATGCTCCGCACGTCTCTCTTGAAATGCATATCGTAACTGTACGATTCCATGTTGTAAACATGTCACTGTTGATTTAGACTGTTGCGTGTTTCTTGTCGACTCTCTTAGCTTGCATAAACCTAATGTCCGCTGGCTGGAAGCTAACGCTTGGCTGCCGAACGTAATGCAACGGATAATGCGGCAAGTTTGCTAGCGAGGAATTACGTGACCAGCTCTCAGTTTCGGCTTCCGAGCCTAGGTACCAACCGAATTGCAGCTAAGTGACGCGCCATACTTCTCAGGTATTCAGGGCAACGGGGCTAAGCAGCTAATGTAAGCTTACACGGTGCTTAGAAAATTCAATTTGACATTCAAAGCAATTTGCTGGTTACGAGAGAACTCGCTTGTCTTATCAGCTTTTGACAAATTAACGTGCGTTATATTACATTGCAAAAAGAGTGTTGAAAATCAAACATGTTTTTAATGTTACTCTCCATCACACAGTTTGTGAATTTTTTTTTATCGTCATTAATTAGTAATTTTAGATAAGAATTAAATATTAGAATTCTGTAAGGTTCTTATCAGTTAAATCACGAGATTTGATATCAATCCGCGGAAAAGCAAAGAGGAAAAAAATCGGTTATTATTTTAAAAAGAAGAAAGAATCGAACGATCAATCTTAAATTTCGTATTCGCTATTGGAGACACAGCTCGGACGAACATCCAATTTCATTTAATCATATTCGGGGAAACAAAAAAACGACAGATTGAACTCAATCGATTAAAAGTTTGAGGCTATAGAAAATAATAAGGCACGAAGAAAATAAAGCGAAAGCATTATTTTCTCTGTCGCTTTCCTATCTCTTCCGATTTGTGAAAGATCTTTGCCGTTATTAAATGTTTTTTTTTTTCTCTCGAGATAATAGTGATCATAAGATCTGTTGATTATATAAAACAAATCGGTTGACTGATAGGGATTTTTTCAAAAATTTGTATTAACTGGACAGAATGATTATTTGCACACCTTCGTTCACTTATATTTACGTGCTATGAACGATTACATTGAGCTAAATTAAATTTTTCTCCACAAGTTCTTTATGCAATATCGCGTAGATAACCTTAATCTCTTTGAAAACTACATTTCCACTTAAAGCTGGCGCTCAACTTAAAATAAATCTTCCGAGAAAGGAAAATAAACTAATTACGAATAATAATTATAAAATACTTAGAAAATTCAACATTGGCTAGGTTTTTCCTACTTCTGACAGACACCTCGAGTATAATCGGGATCGCCGAAGCTGCCAACTGGAAATAATAACGGAGATGGCGGCGTCACTTCGTCCGTAATTATCATCGTATATTTCAGTCGCTCTCGTCGCGATATCAACTTTTCCTAAATACATTATCTAGATTTCGCATCGGCGTTAATCTGCCCCGCAGTAAGTAATTAAATTTCCGCGAATGTCATTCTGCGGGGAGTTTATTTAGAGCGGCTATAAAAATTCTGACTTTTAGTCGCCAGTTTTTATCGGGGAGAGCGACGACGAGTCGGCAGATAAATCCGGCCGAGCGTTTCCCATCCGCGCGCGCGTCCTTTTCGCGAGTTAATGCGCTTTCCGCTGGACGTGCAACCAGGCACGACGTGCGTGTGCCTTCAGAGGACCCACGTCGGTCGTGCCGACGACAGGAACGGTTATCCGATATCAAATTACCGTACGTCGAGCCAAGCTCCTCCGCGATTCAGGGGCTCCGAGTCCGCCAATAACTTAATTCCGACACTGACGCAACTCGTGATGATATAATCTATTCTAATACTATATTCTAATACTGTAACTTTTAATGTTGAGCACCTTTTTATATAGTACAAAGCGCAAAGACATAATGATATCGACATTGTTGAGTTATTAAATATAAACATTGATCATTGATTGGTCATCCTGATATCTCTGATCCTTGTCTGATGATAATATCGCAACAAGCCACGTGGATTGATCATTAAGATAATTTGGTATGCAACAATAATATATTCCTATAATAAAATGTACGTGTTGAATCGATAATTGAATTCATTGTTGCGATACGGATTGGTTGTTTAGAGCTCGATCACATCGCGTGTATAACTTCGTATCGTGAGTGGACGTCGTGCGATATTTTAATCGTTTATCGATTTTTAGATCCTTATTTAAATATTTTATAATTCTTATTAATGATGATAACAACGTTATTGTATTGTTGTTTACTTGTTTTTAGCATGTATAAAATCTGCGACAATGTGATATCCTTACTGTCATTAGAGTTTACTCTCTAAATCTCATGGAGCAAAATCTCACTCGAAGAGACTGAAAATTTAGCCTGTCTTGAAAAAAGAAAATACGGTCAGAGATGGCAACTTGTCGATTCGCCATGTGTGAAGTTGGACAATTTGATCATGGGAGGTGGGGGAGAGCAAAAATTTTCCAAAACTTATTTAATCTCCATTAAAATTTCTTTATAATCGTACAAAATAATAAGCAATGAAATTATAAATATTTCATAAATATTTATAGTTTAACTTGAAACATACTTAAATTCATAAAATAAAACTTAATGGAAAAATTTAATAAATTTAATCTCGTAGTGCAAACGTTGAACTCCGAATTTTAGTTTTTTTAATGAACTCATTCATAAGTACATCGATATCTAAAGTTTCAGCAATCTCTGTGTGCACTGTAGCTGCTGAATATTATCGTATATACGAATATGAATTCGTATATTCTGAAACAAATAAAGTTTAGTTGCTAAGATGTGCACGAAAAACTATAGATTAACGCTCTTCGCGGAGAAAAATACGAACTACAAAAGAGAACTTCGTGAATATTTTATTGGCCGCGCTTGTGTGGTTCGCTCAGTATGTGTAATTGAAATTTTAATTGAAATAAAAGTTCCAAAAAAATTTAATTATTTTTAGTTTAACACTTGTTATTTATTTTCAAATTATGTGTGGAATTTCACACATAAAAAATTCTGATGTGTGGAATACTGCAAAACACATCTCACAAAAGTCGCCGCCCATGAATACGGCCACACTTTTTCAAGAATGGCAGATTTTCACTGTTCTTAGAGTAAGATTTACTTTTTTGAAATAAAATTTACCCCAAAGGAGTGAAATCTTAATCTCTTTTTTGGAATGAAATACCAGGCTAGACGAGTAAGAACCTCACTCCAAAAAAGGGATAGAGATTTCACTCTTTCGGAATAAATCTCATTCCAGAGTAAAAGAATAAATCTCACTTTAAAAAGAGTGAAAATCTGCCATTCTTGAACAAGAATGGCCGTATATTCACTGTTTTTTGAAAACAGGCTTTCAGTTTCTTCGAGTGAGATTTCAGAGATTTAGAAAGTATAGAGTAAAGGTCATAACATTTACAGACGCGAACAAGCGTGGTTTAGGCTTCAAACTTGTAATTACTTGTGAAGAGTGCGAAAAAGTTTATATAAATAGTTGTCCCTTAATTAATAACGCATTCGATGTTAACCGCCGAATAATATTTGCGATGCGTTTATTGGGAATTGGCTTAAACGGAATTATTAAATTTTGTGCATTTGGATCTCTCACGGCCAGTTTTTCAACCATGTTATGATTTTATCGTTAATAATATTCTTGTTGCAACGGAAACTATTCTTACGAAATGTAATTAAGAAAGCAGGTGAAGATAAGAAGATAAAAGAAAAAATTTATAGAAAAAGGACAGACGGAATTACTATGTCCGATGATGGATCGTAGAGAAAGGGGATTTTCGTCGCTCAATAGATTAATTACGCTCAGATAGTCCACTGGCAAAATAGTCGATATTTTTGTTAAATCGAAATACTGTAAGGCCTAATTTTTGAATAAAGAAAAACGATATTGCAAAATACGAAGAATGGGCTCAATCACATTTGGAGCAGTGCTCAGCTAATCATGAGGGGTCAGCTAGAAACGTGAAAGTGGATGTCGCTGGAGATGTTTTTACATCCGAAGATTTCCATAATGTTAAATATGTATATTATCGTTGATGGGGATAGCAAAACTTTTGAAGGAATTATAGATGCTGAGCCTTATATAAAGATGTTATAAATTGTAAAAAAGAGTGCATCAATCATGTACAGAAACGTATGGATACTCGCCACCGGAATTTAAAGAACACAAAAGGTCTTAGCGAAAAAGGCAAGCTAACCGGCAAATTAATTGACAAACTCACTGTATATTATGGATTGGCCATTCGTAGAAATCCGAATTCTATTGAAAAAATGCGGAACGACATTTGGGCAACTCTTTATCACAAAGTTTCAATAGATGAAATGCCGCAACACGATAAATGCCTGAGTGGTGCGGATTCGTGGTGCTCATGGCAGAAAGCAAAGGTCTCGGACAGTTTACATGAATATTAGCATAAAACGCCTCTTTCATAGGAAATTTTCGATGTTTTGAAGCTAGTACATAAAAATTTGAACAGGGATAACTTATTCAATCGTTGCTTAGGAGACTTTACGCGAAATAATAATGAAAGCTTCAATTCGATTGTGTGGTCGATCGCTCCGAAAACGTCTTCAGGTGATCAAAAAATAGTCGATATTGCCGCAAATAATTTGTACTTTTAATGACGGATTGTCAAGGATTGTATAATGGAAATTATACAGGTGTTATAACTGACTGTGGGTCATAACTGTTATAATTTTTGCGTCCAGGCTGATGCGCGCTTACTCGCGGATGCTCGTAAAACCTGTACATCTTTCAGGAAAGTGGAAGAGAAAGAAAACATCAATGTGGAAAGTTATATGATGCAGGCATTGCAGAGTAAAGGTAAATTAAAAATTTCTATAGTTAAATATGAAATAAAGTTATTCAAAACTTTAAACACGTTTTTCTTAAAACCACATTTTTTTCAATTGGCTCTCAGCATAATTTTAATAAATTTTATCTGGTCCATTTAAAATTTTTACAGTAACTGCTAAACTAAATTTTGTAGAGAAGTACATATGATTTTTTTCAATCCGTTAAAAACTTTTTTGTAAATACTTTTTTGTAAATAATACTTTTTTACTGAATTTTTTTAGTGAAAATAAAACTTTATTTGCAAATGTTCACCATTTCTAGAAAAATCAATACTTCAATATATACATGTATACTTTTAGCAAATTTAATGTAGATTATAAACAAAAATTTGCTTTTTCTCTTTAGTGCAGCACTTCAAGCCGCAGAGGCCCATAAAAAAAGCAGTTTCACTTGCGAAGCTTCAATGTCGCCATCTCGACGTAAAAAAAATAAAAAAAAATTTCATGTCATTTATGTACATTCTTTTAATAAATAAATTGTAAAAAGTTATTAATTTGCGCATTGTTAAACTGTACTTTCATTAGCCAATTTCTTTGTTTAAAAATAAAAATTGTTTTGTATCTTTAAATATGCATTAAAAGCCTTTAAATAAAATTTCTATTTATTTATTTAACTATAAAAAATTCTCAAAGTTATCCCTCCCCTACTATGTTTTCGGACGTTTACAGTGATTTTCTCCATGATATTTTATCTAACGAATTTCACCTGATATTTTATTTAATGAACTTTATCTATAATGATGTCATAGGTAAAACTCAATGGATGGAATATCAGATTAAGTTTAACCACAAGTTAACCATATAACGAAAAATTAGGATAAGAGTATCAATCTACCCCTAATAATTGCGAGACTCTGCCTCCTGTATCTTGATTATCTCATAATCTTAATTACTATTATATAATTTAGATTATTAAATTATACAGATATCAATTCTTTACACATGATTACGGCCTATGATAGTTATCGATCTAATAAAAATCGATTTTCACGATAACATTTGCGAGATAAGATTTAAATCAGCCGTTTACAGTAAATTGCGTAATGTCATAATAATGATGATTAGATGTCTCGTCAATGAATCGAATCATTATATGATATTATCAATTTTTCTTCTTATTGCCGCCTTTCCGCTGTTGTCCTTACCGTGCGTTATAAACCATCCGTAAATTTTCCGCATGACCAAGCAATCGTCACTCGGTCGCCCAGTGACAGATAGTTAGGCGTTACCCAAGCTGGTTACTGATCCTTCAACAAACACAGGCGGACAAACGTTTCCTAATTGTACTGGGAATTGTTTACGTTTACCTCGAGTACCTTCTCACCTTCCTCCGTTCACGGCTATTCCGTGTTTATCGTTGTTGTTCCTTACGCGTACCTGCCATCTCTTCCAGAACAATGAAACGACGAAGATTTTGTAGGAATATATATATATATATATTAGGTGTTGGAATTAATTCCGTAGCGTTTTTTTAATGAAAGAATGTTATTTATTTCACATGAGCATTAAAAAATACATTAATGAAAGTACTTCCCATCACTTTCTACTACTTTTGACCATCTTTCTGGCAGTACATGAATCCCGCGTCGGAAAAACGACATGTCTTTTGAGGCTATCCAAGAATCGATCCATTTTTGAGCTTCTTCGTAAGAATGAAAGCGCCGGTCAGCTAGGCCATGTGCCATCGAACGGAATAGGTGAAAATCGGAAGGAGCTATGTCAGGTGAATACAGCGGGTGGGGTAGAACTTCCCATTTAAGCGTTTCCAGGTAGGTTTTTACTGGTTTTGCAACATGAGGCCGAGCGTTGTCATGTAACAAAATCACTTTGTCATGTCTTTGCGCGTATAGCGGCCGTTTTTCTTTTAAGGCTCGACTCAAACGCATCAATTGAAGTCGATAGCGATCCCCCGTGATAGTCTCGTTCGGTTTAAGCAGTTCATAATAAATTACACCCTGCTGATCCCACCAAATACAGAGAAGAAGCTTCGAGCCATGGATATTTGGTTTTGCGGACGATGTGGATGCATGGCCGGGCTTACCCCACGATTTTCTACGCTTTGGATTATCGTAGTGTATCCACTTTTCATCGCCAGTCACGATACGGTGCAAAAAACCTTTTCTTTTCTGCCGTTGAAGCAGTAGTTCACACGTGCCAAAACGTCGTTCGACGTCTCTCGGCTTCAATTCATACGGCACCCAATGTCCTTGCTTCTGGATCATTCCTAACCCTTTTAAACGTTTTGAAACAGTTGACTCATCAACTTGTAATATTTTTCCAAGTTCTGATAGCGTCTGAGATGGGTCTTCATCGAGTAATTGCTCTAATTCTTTGTCTTCAAATTTTTTCGGTGCGCCAGAACGTTCTTTATCCTCAAGTTCAAAATCATTATTTTTGAAGCGTCGAAACCAGTCTCTGCATGTCGTATCCGACAGAGCATTGTCACCATAAGTCTGAACAAGGATTCTATGCGCTTCAGCTGCAGATTTCTTTTGAATAAAGTAGTGTAATAAAATTCCCCGCAAATATACTTTATTCGGCACAAATTTTGACATATTCAATGAATTATACAGTGTTGTTATTTATGATTTCAAGAAAGGTTATGTACGGCAAATGACGTCCTATGATAGATGTTTACAATGTATACAGAACTATAGGTAACAACGAAATAGTGTACTGCTTGTGCCATCTCTTGTAAAACGCTACGAATTAATTCCAACACCTAATATATATATATATATATATATATCTGGACGTTTAATTAAGCGACTGATGAGCTTTCGTTAGAAGATCCTGTTATTTTTTTTCATAGCTTTGAGTTCATCTCTCGATGTTACGCTTGTCTCATCGAAAGGATTACTCTCTCCAATACGGGAAACAATGAATCCGCGTAGCGCAATGAGTCATGTACATATATCTCGCGACATATCGGATTAATTTCTAGCCGGGCTACAGCGATGTATTTTTCGACATTTTTCGCGATAAAAAACGTACAGTTATTCACGTACAGTTATTCATGCATTTCCATGTTCCATTAGGCACATCACGTGCTACAGCATCCGATTCCGACAACAAAGTTGTTACTTTTCCGTTATTATATTTAATAAAAAATTATGAATTTAAAAATGTATCCATAAATGTTGAAAAATTCATTTTAATCCAGTTTATACAGTTCATTATTTTTATTCTTCGTAAAATTTTTATCTACATTCTTTTAAATGTTAATTTTCAGATAGGATACATACTATAATCGACTTTAAAAAAGAAAAAAATTGAAAAACTTGAATCTGTTCTCGCATTTACATCTCACTTTCTCTCATGAAATGCTGGATTTCAATGACGATATCTTTGGGCAATTGGCAGATTGTACAAATAAAAAGAGTATCCGGGCGGGATCGTTTTGTCAAAGAGCCAAACGCAGTCGCAGAGTGTTATACCAACAATGCAACGTGTCTGAGTAAATACACGAGCGCTGTTAAATATTTGAACGTCCACCATGCGAATGTAAACGGGATCCTCTGTTATGATATGTATCATTAACTCTATACGTACGTATATACATACGGAAATCTGTCCCGTAAACTAGACGTTTGTATAAAGAGCCTCGTCCACGTCGTGAATATTTTACAATCAAGATCTCGAGTATGTGTGATATCAGGTGCACACCATAACGTTCTCAAGTTTTCCGCTAAGCAACACTTGCCCGCCGGAAAAGACATTTGTGTCAAGATAAGCGTCGCGCGAGTGCGACATTCGGACGTCGCGACGCGTCCGCTGCTTCCAACTCATCCTCTCGTACGCCTTGGGTGTCGTTTTCACAACGATACGTCGATTTACTGTGGTTTTACTACGGCCGCGCAGCGGCTGTTCATTTTAACGTCGTATAAAAGCAGCGACGTATAAAAGATATAAAGAAAATATCAGCATTGATCTGCGATATGTAAGATGGCGATATAGTTCTTGCTAGAAGAATTGAATCGCGTCGATATAAATCACTTTGGAAACGTTACTACTTCCGATAAATAGATTATGATAAACAGAACGACGAAGCGATAAAGTGAAAGCGTCAAATTATATCGAACAGTAATCAAATAAAGACAATAATATATCATAAAGAATGCCAATATTAATTTACAATCTTTCACATCGTAATTGCGACCATTTCACATTAATATGACGTTAATAATTTCCGACGATCTCTTTGTTGTTTTCAAGCACAGGCGTCGAAGTCTACGATTACCGCATTTGCAGAATTAAGCTGGGAATAGAAAGGATGCCGCACTAAACTGGCACGAAACTCCTCTCGTTAGATAGATCGCAGGACAGGTGCAGTGGCGACCCATGCTGGTATTTCCGGAGAAAAAATATCGCTCGTTTAACACCCCGGGTTCAGCCCCATGAGGCCGATACGAGACGAATTATTGTGCCGCGCCAATCTACGAGGATTACTCGCGGCCACGAAGGGCCACCGGGACGTCGTTCGACGACTTTATGGCGGCGCACGTGTAGTGCACCCCTTTGAAAGGACATCGATGTCGTTGCACCTTGAGCTTTTCTGCGGATTAGTCCAGGCAGTTGCCAAGGTGCTATCAAGAATTTCAACTTTAAAAGCTCTCCACGCCGTAATTCATGCTTTTGACGCTGGGAATCGAATTTTCGAGTTTTAATTCTTTACTGTCCATTAAAGACGTTAAATTGAATTTAACACAGTTTCTGCCGGATAATTTTGGCTTCACAGTAGGAGGATATTGATGGCGAGTCAGATAAACTTTAATTTTTGAGACAGAAAATGCTGCCAGCTTATTAATTGCTAATCTAATCGTGAAATTGTCGTTAATGTGTGACGTTTTCATTTTTATTTAATTTATTTCCCTTTTTCAATTCTTTTGGTGGGACGAATTATTACTCTTATACGAATTTATCATATATAAGATGAAATAGAAAATTGTTACACATTATATTAAAATAAAATTCATCTTTTTTAATACGTTATTCAGACTTTGTCTTACTATAATATATTATTATAGGATAAACTTTATTGATAGAAATTTCATGTTTTTTTATAAAATTGGAAGCTTTTTAAATCTTGCCTTAACGAAAATGAAAAGAAAAATTGCATTTTTCTTACTTGATTGACACGAAATTAGAGCATTTATCGAAGGTTTGACAAAATTTTATACGCCACTCGAAGGTCTGAAATCATACTATCTCTCACCATTTAATTATCGTTAAAAAGCAGAAGGAAAATTTTATTTTAGAAATCACAAATTACAAAGATAAAAGAAGAAACAATCATAACTTTAAAGAAATATGCCTGTAAAAAACAATGGATCACAGACAAGAACAAGTTTAATAACTGTGAATTGATTATAGTATCGATCTGCAAAAGTTCCAGTTTTGTGATCTATTCATTGAATTATTTAACATTTAACTTGATTGTGCGGCGGCGAACGCAAATTTCGTATAGATAGATATACCTATACTGCATAACTGTTACTCGCAGGAGCATTAGAATTTCATAAATCAAAACTATTGCGAGCCGATGCCCGATTTCTCTTCGTAACGTATCCTCGGCATATAATAGATTTATGACATGCTGGTATTAGGCTTCAAATACATGCGTTACGGATTAAGGCCGTTGCCATGAAACTACGCGTCTAATGCACCCAGGCTCTTTATAATCTGTCGATTCATTGATATATGTAATGGATTGTCATAAATCTATTGTGATTTTAATCGGATTTATCCCTTTAAACATATTCCATTACATTTATATAGAGAATAATTAGAATTGCACAACGTAAAAAGACAGAAAATAAAAATCAGAGTTATAAATATACTTATCGATATAAAGGTTTAAATGATAGGCGAAAATTCGAAGTGGACGACCTATATAATTCGGCGTAATTTTTTGCGTATCAATGATATAAATGCTAGATTAATGCTATTCACCAGAAATTAATGTTCAACAAAGAAAGATAATAATTGTTTGTTTTCTTTTACCAAGAATTCATTTTCAAGATTTCTTGTCATTAAGTAGATTACGCGTATATATAATATATACACATATAAGCTCTTGGAAAAAGCACATTTGTGCACCTCTTTATCTGAACTGATTTACTTTATCATCAAGTGCTTATTATCAGGGATGCGTACTGGCCTGATGGTATGAATAAGTGACGATAATGGTTTTTATAGCCGTGAATTTTTCGGCGACAAATATAAAATT
The DNA here is from genome assembly GCA_017607545.1 of Acromyrmex charruanus. Classification (NCBI taxonomy): domain Eukaryota; kingdom Metazoa; phylum Arthropoda; class Insecta; order Hymenoptera; family Formicidae; genus Acromyrmex; species Acromyrmex charruanus. Next base: position 11,737 of record JAANIC010005804.1, on the reverse strand, counting down.
CAACCCCTGAGCGAGACGCGTATATGCTAATTTGCGGAAATTAACGAACGGTATTGAGTAATGGAGAAAACTAGTAACTGTCACTCCGACTCTTGTAACAATGGCCAATAAGGTACACGGTTGCAATGGAACTTTTCTGTTCGTCTAATTGTCCTAACGACTGACCTTCCTACCGTTCACACTCCCTTATCTCCCTTCCGCATCGTACACTGAAGGTTTGCCCTTTGTCTGATTTTTTAGATAATATTTGATACTATTAGAATCAGGGTTGGGTAATAATTAGTTAAAATGTTAAAAGTTAAAAAAAAATTAAAAAGTTAATAACTTTTAATTTAATTTAGTTACTTTTAAACTTCAATTTATTAACTTTTTTAAATTAAAATTTTTTCTATTTTTCTTAATGCGCTAATATATTGCTTTATAAAATCTTCAATAGAAAATTAATTTAGAAAAAGTTAAATGATTTTATGATTACAGACTTTATAATGAGAGTGACACCATACAGTAACCAGTTTTTTATTGGCTCGCTAAGTTGTCAATTCCTGTTTATATTTGAATCACACTAATTTTAAATGTCATAAACATTATATTTCAGCAACATAAATATGAAATGAGCATTGAATGAAAAATTGTTATAAAACAGTGCTGCATTTCCACCCATTTTCTAAATTTGTATTTATGTTTTTTGTAACAAATATCTAGTTGCTAGATAACTTGGATGAATTGTTTTTTTTATTTTAATCATAAGTTAATCTGTCATTATATAGTAATTTAATACTTCTTTCCATTTGATACTTCTTTCTTTGACAACTCTCAATTTATTTACTAATTGCAAATCGAACTGGTAATTTTTATCAGAATTTCACTCAAATACCACATTGATAGTGCCTTTTCATCAATGTATCTGACAATGAGTGAAATTCTGATATCACAAGATCGAAGGTCTTACAATTTTAGTGTGACTATAGTGGCAAATATGATATAAGCAGTATAAATGACAATAGTTAAAATTAAAAATAGAAGCATAAAAGCCAAACGCAAGGTTTTAAGTTATAGTAATTATTATCTATTAAACAAGTCTTCATATAAACGTACATAAACGTTTTGATTTTCTTATTTGTTCATCTTCAGTATATTTTTCACAGCATTTGAAAAATAATTACATTTGATCCCCAACTATATGAGTGAATCATTTGGATTCGGGTGAAAATTTTAGTTGGCCTCTATTTTTGTACGTTAATATCGTAGTAGGACCAAGCAGTTAGACCAAGCTAAATTTGCTAACGGCGTCAAATTTTTTATATTAAAATTTTTTTATTTTAATTAGATGCTCTTATTTTTATGTATTTTTGTTTAAAAGTAGTTATATAACATTAGTGTTTCAACGGAATGTATTCTGTTTATAATTGGGACAATTTAAAGATTTCATATATTTTTTGAAAAAAATTATTATTATATACTTTCATAGTTTGGAAAATAGATTTATAGGAAGTCATTTTTTTTCTTCAAGGAGCACACATACGCGTATAATAATTTATGTAATAGGTTTTCTGAGAGGAGCACATACTGGGCGCTTTTAACTTTTTTTAAAAAGATAAATTTGTTATGATCTTTATTATACAAGATTTCAATTTTATTATACAATTCTCTGTCTTAAATAAAGACAATACACGTTTTGATAAACATGTTTATAAATATCGTTTGACGAAAATATTTATAGAATTATATTTTCGTCATTCATTAAATATCTATTAAATAAAGCTAATTTATACTCGATTTATAATTTTCAATTTATATTTATGATATAAAATTACGCATTTCTGAATATTTTATAATATTTTAAAAACTTATATTTAAGAATTTATTATTTCGAAATGTATTCTTCAAGATTAAATTTAACAAGGATTAAAATTTATTCACTTTCAAGTATAGTTTAATATTAAAAAAAAGATTAAGAGTTTAATAACCTATTGAGATAATTATATATGTAACTAAATATGTTTTGTAATAAAGTTCCTCTGATGAAGAGAACCTTTCCTTAAATTAATCTCTCAAACGATACAAAATCTATCCCAATCCGTACCTTTAATTGTATTGGTTAGAGTTCAATACTGCACTGTTAACATCGATTCCCGATCGACGGAGCGTTCTGCGGCTCGTTAAGACGACCGAAGTCGGCTTTTGCTTCAAATCTTCGAAGCATATACCCAGATAATTAATGGCAAGCGCGTCGTACAGTGGTGGATTGCGCGAACGGACTGCGTCTTGCCACAGTTAAGACAGGTACCACGAGGATCGGACCGGTCCCGCGCTCGCAAGGTTTGTACGTTGAATGAATAATGCGAGTCCACTTGCATCCTGGCACGGCGTCCGATCGTACATAGAAAGGAAGGTGAAGTCGCCAGGGCACATCGTCTCAGTATTATCCGCTTATATCGTTCATCTGTGCGAGTGCATAAGTATGCATGATGTGATAGGCACGCACATGCACACGCGCTCGCGTGTCGAGGATTAAGGAAGGATGAGAGTTACGTGCAGAGATGAGAGAAGAAGAAAAAGAAAAAGGAGAAGGAGAAGAGAAAGAGAGAAAGAGAGAGGGAGACGGGGAGAGAGAGAGATTCTTGTAGGCAAACTTCCACATGCCAAAACGCAGAGAGCGAGATAAAGCTCGCATTCATTGCCCATTGGACTGTTTCCTAGCGTCCCCGACACGGGGATCCCATTCAGGGGCAACAGGACGTGGTTTGCAGTAAATTAACGTTAGGCGGAGACGGCAGATACCCGTATACGTTAGTAGAGTATACGTGAAACATGTATTTGTGAACAGACGTTCATTCGAAAGTTGTTTAGCGAGTGAAAAACTCTGGATAAAAATGATCAGATAAAATACGATTTACGACATCTTCAAAATAATCTCTTATTGAGTAAAACATCTCCAATCGCTAATCGGCTAATCTTCTTTTTAGCTACTTAATTCAGGCCACCACCTGCAAATCATACAAGTTTTAAAAGTTTACCGAAGCGTCACAAATTTCTTTTGACAGTATATTAGCTCTGGATATAATACTTTCTCAAATTACCTGCAAAAAAAATTCGATACTGTTTATGGAGATTTATCATGTAATAATGGATTTCAATATAAATCCATCTTTTTGTCGGAATAAATTGATAAAGTACAATTAACTTCATACACAAATATTATTAAATACTTACTTGAGATCTAATTAATTGCTCTCATTGTTTTTTTTTTATTAAAGCAGATTTTTAATTAACAATAGGTTAAAAATGCAACGAACAACAATATTCTTTTTTATGATAATTAGATAATTTATAAGTTGATATTATTCGTACATACGATATATTTTTAATAAATGTGAGATAAGATTGAATTCGAAACTGTTATAGCTAATATTCTATCACCGTGTATTCACCAATTGACTTAATGATCCGAGTGCATCTATTCTCGATGCAGGACCTAAGTGCACACACGAGGTAACATATTGGGTGTTCACACGGTTAACAAGCATCTGAGCAAACAGTCTCCAACAGCTTGACAAAGCAGTTGTGACCCTTGTAATTGGACAGCTTCATTTATTTGGAAAATTTGTCACGAAAAATCAAAATATAATATTAACTTCTCAGAGAACCTATATATCTTTTCCTTGCATGAAAAAGTAAATCAAATTTAACAAAAGATAATTGGCAAGCACAACTTATAATGCGTATAATTATTTTTATATTTATTTATTTTCTAGTCGTTGTAAAATATCAGCATCAAATATGTACTATTATTCGTTGATCTTTATATTGTCCTTTTATTTTTTTTTTTAAATAACACAATTTAAAAATTAAATTTTTTTAGAAAAGTAGAAAAACTATTTTTTATATAAATTAACAGAAAATTATTGATAAATTATTAATCAAATAATTTTGCCAAAAAGAATATATTGGTAAAAGAATACATTTAAAAAAATATGATCAAGTATCATTTTTGTCATTTTCATTTTAAAAAAGCTACCTTTTTTTAATTATGACGATTTTGATATTCCATAAAATTATAATGAATCCAGAATTGAAAGTTAAATTTTATTAAAAGTTACATAAATATTGAAATATCATTAACAATATATATTTACTTTCTTTAGCTAAAATGACTAAATTCAAAATAAAATAATTTCTTTTCTAACTTCAATCATCAAAACTATCTTAACTAATATTTAAATGTTTTCTGTAGAAGAAGATTTATTTACAAAAACCCTTTACCTTTTTATTTACAAAAACGAAAACTCAAAATGTGTCTCTCTTATAGAAGATATAATTTCTTTGAAAATCTTAAAAATGAGAGCTATTTAGCGAACGGATTGTGAAGTTAAGTTAGTTTATCTTTTATGATTGATATATAATTTTTCATTCATAGTAATAATTTGAAAATCACATTTTTTAAACAGTGTTAATTTTAGAATAAGGGAATGATATAGAAATCTGTTTTTATTTAGCAATTTTATTACACACACACACACACACACACACACACACACACACACACACACACACACACACACATACACACGTGAAAATGCTTAATAATTATTGTATATATATTATTATGTTGACTACCGAAAATACATTAAATCTCACATGTATGTATTGTACATGCAATGTTTAAACAGTATACATGATGCATCATTAGAATACACCGGTATTGTAATTTCTCTCATCGCTATTATTAAATCCATATCAAGTATTTTTCATGACAATTCATTATTCACAATAATAATAATCGCCAACATCTGTAAAGCTATTGGCCTTACGTACAATCTTATTTTGTGAATTGTATCAATTCCGAAGATAGAATGGGATAATTAAGATATGATTCTCGTAAAGATTTCATAACATTTAAGAGATAAAAATATTGATTTATTATATTGATACCAACTCGTAATCTATACATTCTTGATGAATCATACACCAGAATAGAAACGTATGTATAAGAGAGTAATAATGATTACAATATTTCCGACGCATCTAATTAAAGATCTAATTAAAATAATTATCCATTACGCATTATAGAGGGAATATCGGTCAGTACGCGTATATGCTATCATGTTTCTAGTTGCTTTGAATTTAATTTATGGTAATAAATTGATGTACCCTTTGTTATTAAATATTAATATTTTCTTACATAAATTAATATTTTCTATCATAATGATATAAATGAAGTTAATGCACACACGCGCGCGCGCGCGCGCACACACACACACACACACACACACACATCTTTTATTATTAAATATTAATGTTTTCTTATCAAATATAAAATTAGTCATAATAAAGTTAATATTGTAAAATAATTAACAAAAAACAAATGATAAACTCATCAGTGCGCTTTGGTAAAAATTTTATTAAAAGTAATATTGTGTACTCTTCTCTCTCTCTCTATTATATTGTATAAAATAGCGAGAAATGTTATTTGAACATGTTGCTACGAGTTCGAATTAATCAGAATGATTTTTTCGCGGAACAAGGTATCTTTCCAGAACAAGGTGGGACAATATAATCATGATAAGCCGAAGCGATAAGCGATTATTCCATCTATTTAAACGCCGATGGCCCGTTACGTCGACAGAAACCAAGTAGCTTTCCAGCAGTAATAGTAACACAGTTTTCGAGTGCGAAATAAAGCAAGATGTCAGCATTCAAGTACATAATCGGTCTGGCTGTTCTGGTTACCGCTCTATTGACCATTACCACTGTACCCTCTGCCAATGGAGCTATCTCTTCCTATGCTGACAATAATAAGTCGCACCATCTGTTCGTCGGCTACAGGATGCCTGGTGATAGGCTTGTCCTCAGAGAGAACATCGTCAAGAATTCTAGCTGGATGAAGATTCAAATTGTTGAAAAAACCTTCAATATCTCGAGGAATGAACGTATCACCTATATTGAAGCTTTGGATCAGAAGACGAACGGAAACGGCGCGCACTGTAGTATTTTGAATGGTGGACCTGGACACAACAACGTCACCTTGAGATGGAAGAGTTTGAGAGGTCATAGCGTTAATTTTACTCTTAATGTATATGGACGACCTTAATTAGCCACAGTAAAACCAGCTATTTCTATGACTGATACGATTTCTGAATACAATTACAATGGAGAAGTAAAATAAGCAATTTTAAAGCTACATCAATCTAACACATTCTGAGCTCTTTAGATCAACATTGTATTGCCGTTGAAAAAAGATATATTACTGAATGTTTTAATTATTCACTTTTAAGTCTTGTACATGTCATCAATAAATCAATGTAATTGATATAATTGCATGTTTTCCTTTAAATTTTCAAACTTATATTCTTATCTATAAACTTACATGTACTTATATTTAAAATCGTAGAACATAAACTATTTAGGTGTTAAATTTTAATTTTTTAAATAACAGACATAATGTATGTCAATTGATGACACTTTAAAACAAAATAGTCGTTTTTATTCATGTTCTCCTATTTATATATATATATATATATATATATATATATATATATA
>JAANIC010005803.1:355237-413942 GCA_017607545.1 Acromyrmex charruanus | reverse complement strand
TAAGAATTTTAATCTATCAGAAATCATGTATTGTGGAATACACAGTTTCCTGAGGGAGCCCCTCAAGCGTCAATTTTGATCACGTGACCTGAAAATAAACATCGAACATTTTGACGCTGAAAATAAACATCGAACAACAGCATCAAAAGACATCTAATAAATACATTTTATCTCTTTATCCAGCGATTGAAATTTTGTAGTTTGATCAGTTTCAACCATAGGTCTGTTCGCGTTGCATGAAATCCCCAAATAATTTTGCACTTAAAATTAGATAGATATATATTTAGCTTTGAAAAAAGAGAAAACGAAAAATGCAAAAAGTGCAAGCAACACGAACAGACTTCATAATGTAAGAATATCAAGTATATTATTGCGCTTAATGGCGGCAGTCTTATAGGACAGCTAATCAATAACCGACTACAAAACAGCCGCGTAATTTAAAGCGTTATATGTCATGAATAAGGAAAATTAAGGTAAAATAAAATGAATTAAGGTAAATAAAATGAATTTTAAAAAAAGTAAAAAAATTTAAAAAAGGAAAATTTTAGAACTAATTAATTTTTAATATAAAAAAGCCTGCTGACATGCTATGTCAGAAGATTAGCGGCAGAAAGGTAGATTTGCAATTCCTGTTTGATTTCTGCCGCTATCTGCTGGCATGGTATATCAATAGGTTGTAAATGCGCTCTACTAAAGGAAACAAGCAATTTTTTTTTAGATATATTGCATTTATTTATTTACCCCATAACTTAAGTTAACTTTAAATATTCTACTTTTGGGGTATTCATATTATGGGTGCTTTCCAATCGCAATATCCCTAGACACTTTTGTGCACACGGCGACACAAGTTGCGTTCCAATTGTTGTTATTATCAACACAACCCTACACATCTGTACTCAGTCGAGAGTTGTGTAAGCTTGTGTTTTCCAGTGACAATTACATGTTACTAACTGCGGCGGCTATAAATGAGGTTGCAAGACGTTGAGTGGCCGGCACTTTTACTTTTTTTTATTTAATGTAGACAGAAAAAGCTACATTTAATCTAACTCTATCTAAAACGGATCTCAACCATGTACAGCGTACACATTCTGTTCCAATTGAATCGTGCACAACGATACACTTTATGCATTCCTATGTACGTATGTGTTAAGCAATTGGTAAGCACCCTGTGATTTCTGATAGGTTGAAATTCTTAGGGTGCAAACCCATGCTGCAGAACCAATCACAAACGTTTCGCAGTTTTCATTACGTGGCTTTGAATTCCTTTATCCCCATAGAACGGAATGAGCGTAAACGGAATGATCAGCAAATCCGTACATAATCTTTTAAATATTGTTTTATCATTTGTTTTTTATCATCGTGTAATGAATATTAAATTAAATACTCTCTTATTGGAAATTTGATTAAAGATATTAAAATCTTCCGAAATTAGTTTTAATGTGATTCTAACCCTAATGAAACAATGACTTGTGATTGGTTGTGCAAAGTCCGCAAAGCGCTTGGGGGGTATTGTGAGTTCGGTTTAACGTAACAAAAATGACGAAATATATGTATTCCGTTCTCGACTACAGAAAGGGATACATCGAAATTGTCTTTCTCTCGATGGTTTAATATTTCCCTGTTCGGAACAAAGTTTCCTTTTTCTTTTTGAGACTCTGATTGTCTATGTGATATTAGGTTACTTATAGCTAACCTAATATCACATAAACTAGTGTTTAATTTGAACTCTGGAGTCCAAACGGAAAGTCATCGACGCAAAAAAATTTGTTGTGGATAAGATTTCGGGGACTTGGAAAGTATTCATACGCGTCTGAGTGACACTTTATAAGTATTATATACTCCTTAAATCTTACATTGAATTTTTTTTACGTGATGGTTTTGCGTTTTGGTTCCGGAGCTCAAATTGGACAGGACTGACATAGATAATCAGTAAACATATACACAGTACGTGCATATGCATACTAATACACAAATGTGTGCGTATATTACGCAACTGCGCAAAATTTATTTTGCTAAAAATTATTGAGAAATACGGAACGCTTGTGATTGATTCTGCTCTCGTTCCGCTATTCCGCTGCATGGATTTGCACCTTCAGGGTGCCATGCGGAAATTTACAGCGGAACGGAACAGCACGACCAATCACAACTCTGCAGTCATTATTCTCCTGTCTTTTCTGCGATTGTGATTGGTCTCGCTATTCCGTTCCGCTTTACATTTCCGCTCATGGGACGGTACCTTTAGAGTAAAATCACACAGTGCGAAATAGGACTGCGGAATAAAGAATGAGTCATTGAAACATCCACCAGCGTTATTCCGCATTTGATGTTGCGTCAATGTTCTTGTAATAAATGTCGTATTTTGAGAGGTTAAAATAATTTGATGCTGATTGATATGATGGAATTGCGTAATGTCGAGACGAATGAAGCAAAATGACAAAATCTGAATGCATAAATATAGATATCAAGATAAAAAAAAACAATGATGCATTACGTACGATTTCAGTGTGCCCTTTTCCATCATGCCAGTTTTGTTTGCACGATGCGGAAAAATGATAGTAAATGCGTTAAAGCAGTTCAAATAATTGTTATGAGATAAATTTTATATTTTATTAATTATTAATTATAAAACATTAAATATTACAACAGTGATAATTATTTTTACAATTTGAAAAATTATATTTCATTTTAATAAGCAAATTATTAACATGAAGTTGGTTTTTAAATTATATTCATGCTAGATACATCTTTGATGCATCATGTGAACATAGCACACAAAACTTGCGTGATGGAAAAGTGCGGAATAGCGCTGATTGGTTGTTTCAATGACACATTCTGTATTCCGCAGTTCTATTCTGATTCGTGTGATTTCACCATAAGGGGCTTAAATAGGAACAGGGAACAGAGAACAGAGAATAAGAATTTCAACCTATCAAATCATTGTGCATAGTGAAATACACAGTTTCTAATAAGTTGAAATTCTTATTCTCTCTTCCCTGTTCCTTTTATCGTGTGGAGACCCTAAGAATTTTAACCTATCAGAAACCATGTGTATTCCATTAAACATGATTTCTGATAGGTTGAAATTCTTATTCTCTGTTCTCTGTTCCTTTTATTGTGCAGAGCNAATTTTAACCTATCAGAAACCATGTGTATTCCATTAAACATGATTTCTGATAGGTTGAAATTCTTATTCTCTGTTCTCTGTTCCTTTTATTGTGCAGAGCCCTAATATTCGTCAATTCTATCACGTGACTTATTTTGACGCCGAAAATGAGCGTCGAGCGTCGGACGCTGTTATGTACAGACACCTTAAATGAATGCATCTCATGGTGAAAAGCACCCCATATCAATTAATTCCTTCCACCATAACTTTGCCGTCTTGATTAGTTTGAACTCGTTCGTTACAAGTATCTCGTATTGACGCTAGTACGTAGATACATATATGCGATTACAATGAATACGAAGGAAAAGGAAAAATACATCGAGGAATTCGATTTTCCATATTGCGATGAATCTACCAAGTATGAAAAAGTTGCGAAAATTGGCCAAGGAACTTTCGGGTAAGCAAAAATCTTAAGTTTAGATTATGCGATGAATAGGTTACGGTCGATTATCGAGAAATTTCTCGACGATTTGTCCGATCCAGATATTTTTTCAATAACAATTATTTCATTTAACAATCAAGTAAGCATAGTCGTACTCTTCAGATTTGAGATGCGTGGAGAGTATTCTGAATAAATATCGCGTCTGCTTTAAATTTTCTAATTTGTATTGTATGTATGTGTACTCTCTTTTTTCATAGAGAGGTATTTAAGGCTAAGGACAAGAAAACAAACAAGAAGTTTGTTGCAATGAAGAAAGTATTAATGGACAATGAGAAAGAAGGAGTAAGTTTACTTTATATTATATAGTATATCATTTAATTTAATTCTATGATTGTCAAGGTTGCTTTGAAATGTTGTACTAAAATTTTTTAATGCTTGTGTTAACATAATCTTTATATTAACGCAAACATGTTTTTTCTTTTACTCTATTTGAGATTTTTTAAAATTTATTATTTGTTATATGTGAATATCAAAATTTTGTTACAGTTTCCTATTACGGCATTACGTGAAATAAAGATATTGCAATTGTTGAAACATGAGAATGTAATTAACCTTATAGAGATTTGCAGGACACAAGGTAAATATATATATATGTATACACATAGGAGTTTACTCTCTCACTAGATAGAATACCTCTTAGAGGAATATGTAAAGAAACTACAACTATAAATTCTGAAAATATTCGAATTATAAAAAATGATTTTATAAACAGCATTAAATAGTAATTGAAACAATTAGTTTCGATGTTGTATAATCTAATTTAATTAATTCCATAATGTTTTCAGCAACTCAGTATAATCGATATCGGTCTACTTTTTATTTGATATTCGATTTCTGCGAACATGACTTGGCTGGCTTGTTGTCAAATGTAAATGTGAAATTTAGTTTAGGCGAAATAAAAAAGGTTATGCAACAGTTACTAAATGGTCTTTACTATATACATAGTAATAAGGTGAGAAAAGATTTACTTATTCATTTTACGTCCCTTTAAAGATGTCAAGATCTAAAAAAGTTTAATCAGTATTTGTTAATAGAAAGTAATAAATAGATTCAAGATTATTTTCCATCTAAATATAACAATAATCTTTACATACTTTACATTCAATCTGCATACGTGCATGTAAATTTATCTTTAAACATTTTAATACTCTTGTTATAAGTATGCATAATGTAATATTTTAAAAATTATTAGTTATTAAAACGACGATTGCGATAGTATGGTTTATTATGGTCGTAGAATAAAGTTATTCAATGATAACATTAATTGTTGTTATTGACATTGTTATAATAATTATTACATTCAGCATCACAAAAAGTATTTAATTTCTCACAGATTTTACATAGAGACATGAAAGCCGCTAATGTTTTAATAACAAAGAATGGCGTATTAAAGTTAGCTGACTTTGGTTTGGCACGAGCATTCAGTGCAAAAAACGGCCATTCGAATCGTTATACCAATAGAGTTGTTACTCTTTGGTATCGACCACCAGAGCTCCTACTTGGTGACAGAAATTATGGACCGCCAGTGGATTTATGGGGCGCTGGCTGTATAATGGCAGAAATGTGGACAAGGTTTACATTATTCTATGATTATGTTCTTGCTACGTTCTGTGATTATGTTTTGTGATTTGTGTTCGCGTAATCATATACTTTGTCTTTCAAATCTACAGATCTCCTATAATGCAGGGAAGTACCGAGCAACAACAGCTTATATTGATTTCACAATTGTGTGGCTCGATAACGACTGAGGTGTGGCCTGGCGTTGAAAATTTGGATCTATTTACCAAAATGGATCTTCCCAAGGGGCAGAAAAGAAAGGTAAAGCATTGCATAATGTTTTAAGGAAGTAATGTGACTAGTGACATGATTACAAGCTACATTTGATTTAAAAATTTCATGTAAATTGATATTCTATTCAATTAAACGTACGTTGAATCAGACGTGTAACACATTTTTATATTGCAATATAAATATTTAACAATAAGATTGGAAAGACCGTTTATGTTAAATAACATTAACAACTTTAAATACGAAGCGCCACTACGATCTGAATGTTGAACTAATATATATATTCTTATAAACGAATTAATTTCAGAAATGATAACTGCGTGCCGATATGTTTGTCGGACTTTCAACGCAATCAATCTGAAATATTAACCCCCCCCAAATTTCCCAAATTAGTTTATTACAGTTATTAAGTTTATTAGTTTTTTAAGATTAATTTGAGAAATTTGGGGGGATTATTAATATTTCAGATTGATTGCGTTGAAAGTCCGACAAATCGGCACGCAATTATCATTTCTGAAATTAATTCATTTATATGAATATATATATATATATTAATTAGCTTAACATCTTAATATTTAGATCGTAGTAGCGTATTTAAAGTAATAAATATTTAAATTTTGAATCAGTCAATAAATGATATTAATTGATTAATGATTTTATACATAGGTCAAAGACAGACTGAAGCCATATCTGAAGGATCCTTATGCCTGTGACTTGTTGGATAAACTTTTAATACTCGATCCTAGCAAAAGATGTGACTCTGACTCCGCGCTAAATCATGATTTTTTCTGGACTGATCCAATGCCATGCGATCTCAGCAAGATGCTGGCGCAACATACTCAGAGTATGTTTGAATATCTGGCACCACCGAGACGACCTGGTCATATGCGACATCCGCATCATCAAGTACCTGGAGGACCAGCCAAACCTAGTTCCAGTATGGCCGATAGTGGCTATCAGGATCGTGTCTTTTAACATATTTATTTCTATTCATATATAATATACTTGTATATGTATATAATGTATATGTATGTATGTGTGTATGTATGTACATATGTAATGTGTGATGTACGAGAAACGTTCAAATTCAAATTATAATTGTGATTTCCAGATAATGAGACGTGCACGTCACTTTAGAATGTATAGGGTGCATTTCAAATTATACATGAAGCACATTGAAAAAAAATGGTAGACGCAAAGTTTAATAGAACAAAGTTCATCCGAGACAATGCACGCAACGAACAAACTCATCAATTCAGTCAGTATTTTCTGCCATTACCGCGATATATATTTTTGAATGCGACAGGGATGTGATTTATTCTTGGTTTGATATCGTCAGTCATCTCTGAAAGCCTTTCTTTTCTTTCCAATGTAATTGTTTTGTATTGTTCTACATTTGGCTCAATCTCAGTTCGTCTGTTGCTTTTACCGAAGATTACCCAGGCGCGAACCCTGGTCTGCAAATTTTTTCATTTGTCATTATTGTTCACCGAATAGTAAGGAAGGATGCAATGATACATCAATGAGTTTGTTCGTTGCATGCATTGTCTCGGATGAACTTTGTTCTACCAATTTTTTTTCGAGAAAGTACACAAGTTCTAGAGTTCCATCACATGATATAGCCAGCACGTCACAACAGGCATCGTCAGTGAGATGTGTGAATTTAAACTAATAAAAATTTGAATGTCCCTCGTATTTTAGAGTACAAGTTTTATACGAATAGCTATCGCGCTATACAATTCCATTATAATGTTATCAAATTTCATGACTGTTCTAACATAAAGTTCAAATAAAGTTATATTTGAAAATCTATCTGTAGAGTTGACTATATCATTTCTACACTCAAAAAATGCAATGAAGCAAAAATTTACATATACGAGCATACACGATTACGAATTACGAAGTCGTTTATAATGTTTATCATACGTCAAATTTTCGCTTTTCATTGGGCGCGTTCAAGTTGACAAAGCGGCTAGCCTGCTCGTCGAGCAAATGAACATAATTGGTTATTACTTATAAATCCAACCAATCATATTCAATCGCTCGGTAAGCATACTTAGCTGCTTTGTCATCTTGAACTCGCCCATTGGCTGCGTTCAACAAAACGTTTATTTTGCAACTGTTGGAAGTTTTCTTCGCTCTGATTGGGTTATGCATTTAGATCAAGAGGAACAGTCCAGTCTCAGCAGAGAATCATAAAACGATTGCAAATCTATTACGTTCTTCACCAACATATTAGGTGTAGTAAAAAGAAATCCATTATTTTTCCAATAGATGGCTTTAGTAATCTGTATCTCGCGTTGCGATACTAATACATATTTACAAGTATCGTGTAATAATTAAGTTATGAAATTGTATAACACTGGCTATAACTGAAGTAGAAACAGCTAGACCAAGGAAAATAGTAGAAGTGCAGGTAGAAGTGAGGTTAGGCTATTTCGAATAATACGGATGGGTTCGGTCAACGCGATGTTACAAACGCTTTGAAGTATTTTTTAATTGGTCAGTTTGTAAAATTCTTTCTTCTAATTGGTCCATCAAACGTTTCAAAGCATTTGTAGCGAGACTTTGACTACAGCCATCCTGTCGAGTCGCGAACAAAGCAGTCGCTCACAAGTCACTATCAATAAGTTACACATTACAGTTATGTTTCCGAAAAATGTCAAGACAACGCTGTTGTGCGGGCCGAAAGACTTGAGTAAATCCTTTATGTTTGAGGTATGTAGATATTTGCACATAGCAATGTTCAAACGTACGTGTAAGTGACGTAATAATGCGACGTCATAATCTATCTGTCTCTCTCAACATTCCTACAAGATATATTTCTTAAAGTGGAAAGAAAACATCTTCCTACATCTAGGCTGCGACGTATTGGGCGGAGGAGGGACAATGGGTTGTTTACATTACCCCGATACCTTTGGAAAAACGACCGGCGGCTTGTCACGACAGAAGGAATCCATCAGTCACCGCTCTCAAGCTAATGAGATTCATGTAAGATTTATATACTATATTATATTATATATTATGTAATAATATATATATTTTTTTTACATCTGCAGGCTTCCCAGCAAACGAGGATGGATTGAAATGGATTAAAATTTTTTTAATGCATACTTAAAATCCATGAAAATGGATTGAATGAATTGAAATGGATTGGATCTGAGCTGACACTAGTTTAATATTTAAAGGTTTCTTATTTGTCAACAATTATTGTCACTGCAATCCAGCAAACGAAAATGGATTAAAATGGATTGAAATTTTTTTTCTATCTGAATGTGTATTTTAAATAGCGAATACTTTTTTTTTTATTTAATTGGATTCAATTGGATTCTACTAGATTCAATTCGATGTAATTGGATTGAAAAACTGCATTCCTTATTCAAAATTTTGAATTGAACAGTATTCACAATGCACAGAAAAAGCTAATATTATTTTTAGATTGAAAAGCATTCATTTTAACATTCGTGAATCAATATTTCTGAAAATCTGAATCCATTTCAATTCATTTCAATCCATTCTCGTTTGCTGGGAACTTCTTTATGTTTATCTTGGATTTAATTGTTATTTAAAAAGAGTAAATATCTTGTTCAACGATATTTATATATTTGACGTTTATTCATTCATGCCCATCGATATTTTACACAGCGCGCATAGCCGTCTTGATATATTATTTATTTACGCAGATATTTGTCGGATTACGAAGCTCTCGTGGAACAACTTTGTAAACTGCACACCTATGCAGCGGTACCTTCTGTGCTTTTGATAGATGACTTGGATGATTATCTCTTGAATGACGAAGCTCCTGGAGATGATAATTCGAGGTCGCGTATCGCCAGAATTTGCGCCTTGATACTCCATTCGATGAATTCGTGTTCACGAATTTTAAAAAAGAATGTAAGGAAGAAATATTATTTATACCTTTGAAAAAACAGATTTCTGCTTTTCCAAATAAAGAAAAAATCTGTATTTTCTCTTTCCCTCTAAAACATAAAACACCTTTGGTCTCCGGTATATTAAGCCTGTATGATATTTGTTCTCTTGCTGGATTAGAATATTACCATCGTATTGGCTGCGGTACTAACAGAGTCAGCATCGTAGCCAATACGATGGTAAAAATTTATTTCAACTAGCAATCCAGCAAGGAAACAAGCATCTTGTGCCGCCGGCTTTATCTATATTTCATTATTCATTTATCTAAATAAACATACGACTTTGATTCATCTTCTATTTTTTCTCCAACTTAAAAAAAAAATTAACTTGGATAGTTTTATTTAGTAAACAATCCCATATAAGTAATATTGTCGGAAAATTAAATTTCGAAAATTATTTGGTCTTGATGGTTTTTCAATCGTGATGTTGTTTTTATGGTAAAATAAATAACGATTATATTATAGGTACATGTATGCATATGGACCAGTTCTAGCCTCATCAATAACTTTATTCAAACAATTTACTTTCGCAATATCTGGAATTTAACGGAGAAGGAAGATGGAAAAGTGATTTTGGTGGAAAGGTGTTCCATTAGATCATCGTTAGAACAATCGTACATATATTATAAATTCCAAGATGGGATGCGAGTTCTTCAACAAATATTAGGCGATTCAGTGGAGATTTAATGATATTTTTATTAGGGATGCACCGGATCGTAAAATTATCGGATTCCGGATATCCAAGAAGGCAATTTCTTTGAGTCGGATATCCGACCGGATTCTGAGAAAGTGTCCTGTAAAAAGAAAGTCTAGAGAAAAAGACTGTAATTTTGCAGCAATGTATAAGATATTGTAGCATCATGAATATGCATACTTATTTCTAGAACATTTGTATAAGAAAAAAATCAACAATTTAATGATATGAAATTTCAACCGGATATATTCCCGGATACTAATGATATCCGGTCGGAAAATAAAAAGTACTGGATAATACCGGATACAAGATACTTTCCAGACTTCCGGTGCATCCCTAATTTTTATTAAGTATTTCTGTATTAGTTATCTTCGTTCTTACATTTTTGTAACAGTATATATGAAAATGGAATAAAAATTCTATAAAAGTTATTGCGTGTGAAATAAAGTGCATTAAAATTGCTACATTATTGGCTGACGTATGTATCATAAGTAATAAGATTTGTATAAAGATTTTTTTTTTAAACAGAATGAGAATAGAATTAAAAAAATGTCTCTCCTCCCTTTATCTATCTATCTCCTTTTCTATACCGTAAAACATTGTTGAGCCATGTTTATGCAAGGTGTTATTATCAATTGTGATACTTTTTTTTTTACATAGAGCAGTTAAAATCGACCATTGGAATTGATCCATCTCTGAAAGTGGAATGATAGTGGCGGGCGACAGGAGGAGGGAAGAAATAAGAGACAGGGACAAATTAGGATTACTCTGCCGATATAATATCAATGCAAAAAAGATTTATCTACGATTCATTGTCGGTCTGGAATAGTTGTCGCTGACGTAGCGAGAGATATCAATACCAATTAGATTCCGTATGTTTGGATTCTGCATTTGCACGCTTGCATACGGCGTATGCGAGATAAGCGCGTAGTAAGTGTTTGAATTGAATGTTACCCGTGCGAACTTGTAAAGTGCAGACGACAACGCAAGTTGAGACAAGTTCAAAAAAATAAAAAGGAGAAAAAGAAGAAAGAAGCGCAAGTAGGTATGTTGCATATGTACATTATATCGTTGACACAACGATAATTGCAGTGAAGCGAGTCGGAAGCTGTGTCAACAACATGGCGCAAACAATCAAGTTGGGTTTTTCCCTTTGTTCTATGCCGCGCTTTCTTTCGCGTAAGCAAATATAACTCGATCTAAGCATCCGCACGATTTAGTGATTTAATTAATAATAAAAAGAAACGCGTTTGAGATTCGTGCTTTAAAAACGCAAAATTAAAATGTAAATTAAAAAACGAGTAACGTATTACATTTGTATAAATATTAAATGGCTTACAATTTTTCAATTTTTGTCTCTCTCTCTCTCTCTCTCATTTATATTTTATCTCAAAATCTCTCAATCCAGCAAACGAGAATGGATTAAAATGGATTGAAATTTTTTTCTATCCGAATGCGTATTTTAAAACGAATACTTTTTTTTATTTAATTGGATTCAATTGGATGCAATTGGATTGAAAAACTTCATTTCCTATTCAAAATTTTGAATTGAACAGTATTCACAATTGTGTTGTGCACAGAAAAAGCTAATATTATTTTTGGATTGAAAGGCATAGAGATATGTTCCATGCAATTTCTATAAATGAATAAAAATGCATTCAAGATTGAAAAGCATTCATTTTAACATTCGTGAATCAATATTTCTGAAAATCTGAATCCATTTCAATTCATTTCAATCCATTCTCGTTTGCTGGGAAGGCCATACTTACTAATCTCCTGTTATAATTTACTTTGAATTGTTTTTACACATTTGTATGTGTGTGTGTATGCACTTTTCCTTGCTGTCTTGCGCTCCCTTTTATTTTAGCAAATTATCGCTTGGATAATTAACATCGGATGAAAATAAAAGCGCGAGAATCGCGTTCCGTTTTCTATATGTGCCATTTTATCCTAATTTATAACACGAACTAGTTGTTGATAGTCTCTCGAAAGATGCGAATTTTTAAACGAAGGTAAGCATAGCGATATCTTAAAAAGCATCAATACAAAATTATTCGTTGACTTTCTTTACATTGATTTTGAAAAATTCTCTCATAGTGTGGCATATTGCAATGATAATTAACGCGATAACGATAATCAACGTTCTCCTTTCATGAGAGTGTATCCTCGCGCTCTCGTAAGCGATATAAGCCATCAATAACCGCAGGCTTGTTCCTTCTATTAAAAGCTACATTCCATCGGTCAAACAACCAGTTTTGAATGGGTTTCGAATTCCCGATGACTCATGGATCTTCGATCTTATCCGGCACGTTGTGCATCCGCATTGCATGAACGGGAAAGAAGAAAACGAAAATAATCACATATACACACACACACACATCGGACATAATTTGTGTCTGTTGAACATGCACTCTTCGCATTCTGAATTTACATCCGTACTACGATTCGCGGCTAATGAATTTAAGGATCTCGTTGATAAGAAATTATCTCGCGTACATGGATCATCGTCATGGACATATCCAGGATTTTTGGGAGAAGGAGGACTTTATCAATTCTGTTATCACATAAATAGCCATTTTTTGCACTATTGAATTGTTTCTTTAAATATTTTAGAGCTTTGAATGTCTTCTTCTTTGTTTCCTTTTTAAATGGATTTTAAATGGAAACAAATATTAAGTTAATTTGTAAATTATAAATTTTCTTTTGTTTCCTCAACAAAATATGAGCGAAATACAGTTATATTAAAAACGAAATGTAAATAATGGAATATTTATTAACGTATCAGCGCTACATACACATATATACGAGTACAATGTTCTGTTTTTTCGGCTCAAAAACCTTGCAAAAATTTTCCTTGTATATCAGACACTCTGCAATCAAAACTGTCACTAACAAAAGTTCCAGAAATCATTTACGTAGTTGTAACAAGGAGAAGAAATGTTTTATGCGACAACAAAAAATTACTCGGCGAATCAAAAAGTGAAGTTGTCTTTTACATGGTATCCAACGATCTTTGAATATTCTTGGATCCTGGAATTATACTGGAATTTTATTCTGAAGAATTCTTGGAAAACCCCTGAAATTTCAAGGCTGATCTGGAATTTATCCATCATTCTTTCATTCTAAAAAAATTAGCCTGAAAAAAGACAGAAATAATAAAAAGAAAAGTTGTGTTTGGGTACAAGTTCTGTCATGAAGAGATGCAATGAGTTACCAATAAAAAACTTGAATTTAATGTCTAAAATAGAACATGGAAAAATCATTTGTGTTGACGGAATATTCGTCTGATATCACATAAATAATATTGCTCCAAATGTGTTAGCGTTTTAATTCATTTATATAGAATAATTTGAATACAAAGAATACAAAGCATATATTGTGTAAATCGATGAAAATTAATTGATGGGATGAATCCTGGAAAAATCAGAATTTTTCCTATAATATCCTAGAATTATCCTTAAATTGACTAGCCAGATTTTGCCAGATTTAGATCATCATGTTTTATAATTAAAAATGAGAAAATAAATAAATAATTTCGAGAAGTTGAATCCCCTACCCTCTTTTCTGGATACGTCGACCATGCATGATCTTTTTTTTTATATCGAAAGTATTTTTTTATATCGAAAGGATAACGGAAATTGTTTCATCTATGTATTTTTTAGAAACATTCTCTGAAAGAAGATCGGATTTATCCTTAAAAGATTAACATATCGTTTTTAGTTTGAGCTTATTTCTATACTTTAGTTTAATTTAGTTTAATTTCAAAATTTATTTTTAATTTAGTTTAGTTTGTTAATTTTCTCTTTTTTTTTCTATTCTTTATCAAGTTTCTTTTTAATCTGCATGTACTTTGTAACGCGTCATGTAAATAGTTAAGTAGCTTCTATTTTAAGTAAATTAAAAAATGATATATGTAATTTTAAAGATTGAGAGAAAAAATGATTGAAAAAAAAGCGTAACGCGTGATGTATTAAAGTTATCGGAATCGTATTTTACATAAACCAAATTGTCAAAAATACTAATGCATTAAAGGCTAAATAATTTGAGTTGTTTGGTTTCTAAATTATATAGAGGAAAGCTCCCTATTACGAGATAGGCGCCTAATATGAGATAGCGGCGTTTCTGCTGAACTAATAAACGCTATCTATTGGTTCCACCACGAATTTATTGCTCTTGGATTGAAAAAACTATTTAGTAGAAAATTCATTATTAAATCATGCATAGTCATTGTAAAAGATTTTAGAATTTGGATGTCTTCAAGTTTCATTGAGAAAATTTTGAATAGAAAATGTAGTTTTTCAATCCGATTGCATCCAATTGAATCTAATTGAATCCAAGTGAGTCCAATTAAATTCAAAAAAAGTATTCGCTATTTAAAATACGATTATTAATAATAATGTAATAATAATTTGAGATGAGCTTTTAAATCTTGTTTATTATTTAATAAATAAATATTTGGCAATAAATTCTTTATGTAGTGATAGAGTAAGATATTAATAAAAAAATACGGGATATGTTGAATTATTTAATTACCCAGCAAACGAGAATGGATTAAAATGGATTGAAATTTTTTTCTATCCGAATGCGTATTTTAAATAGCAAATACTTTTTTTTTGGATTTAATTGGATTCAATTAGATGCAATTAGATGCAATTGGATTGAAAAACTGCATTTCCTATTCGAAAATTTGAATTGAACAGTATTCACAATTATTGTGCACCGAAAAAGCTAATATTGTTTTTAGATTGAAAGGCATAGAGATATGCTCCATGCAATTTCTATAAATGAATAAAAATGCATTCAGGATTGAAAAGTATTCATTTTAACATTCGTGAATCAATATTTCTGAAAATCTGAATCCATTTCAATTCTACAATGCTTGATTCCAACTACTTGAAGACGAGTTCTGGGTATAATCTATCGCATGCTCATTTTTCACGCTCGCTGGCTGTATTTTAGAAACAAATATTAAATAAAGTTTTTTAATTGCAATACTGATATACCGATATACTTTTATTATCGATTTCCCGGGGTCATTTCATATTAGGAGAACAATTTTTCGACTTTCCGATTTGCTCACTTTTTACATTTCTTTAATTTTCAAAAAGAAAAATGAAATTTGAATTAAATTTTACATAACGTTCTTAAAGCTTATTAAATTCCTTTTAAAACGACCTATCATTTTTTAAAATTCTGCCTATAGACTTCTAGCATTTACCCAAAATGAACTCGGTATCTCAGAATAGGGGTCTTTCCTCTCTCTCTCTCTCTCTCTATATATATATATATATGTGTGTGTGTGTGTGTGTGTGTGTGTGTGCATGTGTGTGCGTTGTGTGTGTGTATCTTGTGCATCCTTATTCCCAATAATCCCGATAAAGATCGAGGATAGCTGGGATCGGAGCCTGCAAGTAGATCCCGGAACATTGAAACTATTGAAAGTGCGGAAGTGCACAGTGTTAGTTAGAGGAACAACAGAGCAATGGCAGAGTGCCGGAATAAAGTACAAGACTGTTGCATGCAAAAGTTGCTCGGTTGTTCGGTTGCTCGGTTGCTCCAGCGCGCGGCAAGTGGCCTGACAAGTGGCAACTGAGCTGAGACAAGAAGCAGTGCCAGTTGATCCGCGGCATTCGCTACGGTTGCATGCTCGCTGTAGGTCGTAGCATGTTTCACGCCTTCTCCTAAAAGAAATTTATTTATTATCTCTCAACCGTGCCCCACGTTTTTCACGTTCTGAAATCTATCGACGAAAAAAGATCTCGGAAGATCGTCGATCGGAAAACTAATGAGTCTCGTGGATGATACCGCCGGTCGAATAAAAAGACAGATAAACAGGAATGCGTTGTATGCTGGGAACATGGGAATGTAGCGAGTGTATGTGTGTAAAGTGTTGCGCGCGGGCGTGTTTTCCAGACAAGTTCCTCCGTTCTTTCATCGTTTTCTAAGAAACGCATTCAGAATACTGGAGAGAAGAACACGATGGTGTTCCCGACGATACGAGCCACTGCAGTATTCTTATTATTGCTCATCCTCGATCTTGATGCTGCGGTACCTAACACTGTTACATCGGCTAAGGTACTCGAGAGATTTTTATTTGATTACTTTCACGTTTGAGAAATTCGAGAAATTTTCAAGAGATTTTATCTCAAATATTATACCTGGTCTTTGGCCATCATTCGATTATTGAAATAATTATTAATAATGCTGCAAGCTGCAACGAGACGCGCAAGCCTGAGACATGCATTCTCTCTCTCTCTCTCTCTCTCTCTCTCTCTCTCTCTCTCTCTCTCTCTCTTTCTCTTTCTCTCACAAATAGAGTATAATAGTGCCTTATAACAATGGTGTTGATTTGCCGATTTTCGCCACGCTTACCAAACATTACTGATATGTATATATACTATAATTGCTTATACTTGCTGCTTACAACTTTTGTAAATAATTTATAAATTTTTGTACAATTTACAGATACACAGCCGAATGTAAATTTTTGCATTTTATTCTTTTCTGATTTTTTTTCATTAGCGTCTACTAACATTTATCTATAATAAACGTAAAATAATAGAATATTTTATTATAGAATAAACTAAAGAGAGAGAGAGAGAGAGAGAGAGAGAGAGAGAGAGAGAGAAATTTTTCGCAAAATATTTTTTAAATTTCAAGTTTTAAAAAGTGTGTTGTAAGTTAAGGATTGTAAGAAATAAAATTCTAAAATAATAATATAATAAAATATGTTATAGCGTAATATTTGAAAGACGAAACTTGAGATAGAGAAACTTTCACTGTTCTTGTAATTGTATCAATTTAGCAATTATACCAATTCCGCTGTCGAATGGCGCGAATTTCGCGCCGCAACACGAAACGAGGAAGAAAACCTATAAGATTCAATTTATGCTTTAGATGATAATTGTGATCATATGTTTACTGCTACTATATTTATAATTGTAAAAGAAATAAACAATCGAAGGAATTACAATAAATTACAGGCTTTTCGGACGTGTAAAAGATTTGTAAATAAAAACTACATTTTTAATTATCAACGCAGCAAATTGTCTCGAAGAAGACAATTTGGCTATACACATGTTTCAACTGTAAATTCACTTATGTATTACGCCGATGTGTGAAAAGATAATAGTATTAAACAAATGAATAAACGTTTAATATCCGAAATTTATTATTATTTATTAAACTATAAAAAATTAGCTTAAACTTACAATCAGAATATCTCAATACTGAATATCTCAATCATACGTACGTAGATATTCTGAATAAGTTTTAAATCTCATGCGTTAGTGATTTTACATGACTTTTATAATAGTAATTATTTTATTCCATATATATGTATTTATTTATTGACTCTCACCATCGTGTTGCCCACAAATCATCTTTTTAAATCATAACGATTCTAACACCGATACAGCTAACATCTTTAATTGTATCTCGTTGCTTTTTGAAATTTGACATGGAACCTATAAGCTTTTAATATTTGCAATATATTGTATTTCACGCTCTCAGGAGTCTTTATAACGCGTTAACTGACATTATTTTTAAAATACTTATTGCCTAACACCTCACAGGCATCTGCCAATTTTATAATCGTCACCGGTTTTGGACCATGAGAAATATTCAGAATTATACAGGTGAGTGAGGATTCTTCTGATACACAGAAGGGTGAAAGCTCTTTCTTTCTTTTTTTTTTCTTTTTTTTTTTTTTTCGTTGTGATTTCGTTGATGATGACACCCAAGTGTTGGTCGAAACGTTCGAATGTAAAGCAAGTTAAAATACAACTTATCTACATGTGTAATCAGTGATTATGCCGATCAAGTATCGCATCGCACTCTCATTTGCCTGATTTTCCTACAGAAGTTCCATTTCGAGAACGATTAGCATTTTTATTAATATTAAGTAAGTCGCAAAAAGAAAAAGAGAAAAGAATAGAAAGATGACGTTTGAATTTATAAACATTTTACAAATAATGAGACACGTCGTTATTCAAATAAGAAAATGCCGCACAACAATCAAGTAGTTAAATATTCTTACGCGACGATGAATCATTTACAAAATTGTACGAGAGAATGCGAGATTGCACATGTATATAAGACATTGATCGGGTTGATTCTTGAAGCAGTGGTTAAAGAGAAAATCATTTTCCTTTATATCGCGCCATTCGTTTCTTCCTTATCAAATTAATTCTGATAAAAGGCGACCAAGTAATCATACCGAGTAACTATTCCCTTCCCGTCGAGGTTTCCGCCAGTCACATTGTACGAGCAATCATATATCATTTAACGAATGTATTGTACAATTAGACGTTTTTAACGTGCACATATATATATATACATACATACAAACATACATACATACATAGCATGCATGTATAACAAGTGTGTGTGTGTGTGTGTGTGTGTGTGTAACAAGTTTGACAAGTACGTCAACCATACGTATATTAAAACGTCTACGTTATTAGCATCTGTATCTAACATCTTTGTAATCTGTAATGACATCGAGATTGAAGTAATTATGAATTTTGTTTATTATTATAGGTATATGAATCTATAATTTAAATTCAATTTTAAAGCCTATTGATGAATATCTGATGTTAAAAAATTTGAAAATTGCTAAAAGGAATCATATAGGTTTTTTTATACGGCAAATTTTAAACTATTTTATATTTTCTTGTATATATACAGGGTGTCTGGAAATAATCGCCAAATATTTCATGGGCAGGTAGAGAGGACTAAACTGAGTCGAAAAGTCCTCTACCATTTTGCAATTTTCGCAATAGTTAACAAGATATTAATTACTAAAAATTGCCAAATGTTGGTCTTGAATAATTTTTTACTTAAATATTGTCAACTTTATGGAAAAGCTGCAAGAGACAAAAATCATTTATTTTCTTCTCATAAAGTTCTAAGAATTTTTTCAGAATTTTTTATCAACTTTTTAGTACTGCATTTTTTTTTACAAACATGAGAAAATATGGTATTAAAAAATTCTGAAAAAATTCTGAAAAAATTCCCAGAACTTTATGAGAAAAAAATAAATAATGATTTTTGTCTCTTGCAGCTTTTGGAAATATTTGGCAATTATTTCCAGACATCCTGTATAGAGGGATATAAATCCGTAATTCATAAGCTCTTTCCGAATTCTGTTAAAGCAAAGTCCATTTACATAATCGCACGTAAGCCCTGGTGAAAAAGTTTCGCTGAAATTATTCCACGTTTTGGAACATTTCAGCGAAATTGTTGAAAATTTGCTGAAACTTCACTGAAAGTGAATTTTTCAGCTAACATACTGAAAAATCACTGAAATCCAACCGAAATTTCTTTGAAATTTTCTGAGATTTCTCTGAAATTTTGTCGAAAATGAATTTTTCAGCTAAAAATCGCTGAAATTAAACTGGAATTTCGCTGAAATTTTGTTGAAAAGTGTTCCAAAACGTGGAATAATTTCAGCAACATTTTTCTATCAGAGAGGAATATAATATTATTTAATTCCTTGTATGCAAAAAAAAAACATCAATCGTGTGCGTCCAGTTATTTGACAATAAGAATATTCTCTTCTCGTGCCTGTGTCTTGTTGTAGAAAAAATGGAATCATCAGTATTTTCAGAACTCGTGAAATTTTCCTTTATTACAGGAGGAATGTAGGAAAAGAATAGCTGAATGCACAATGAATGGTGGTGGAAGCACGCCAGTGTGCGGAAGTGATGGAGTCACATACTCCAATCAATGTCAAGTCATTTCTAAGCAATGTCAAGGCGTGTCTGTCCTCATCAAACACACTGGACCTTGTCCAGGTTTGTATCTCTGTTTCACGCCGTACGTACACAAGTTTGTATCTGCGAAAAATCTGTGGAATTTTTCTAGGAGTCGAAGTTGCAGTCTACGTTTTGCTTCTCTCTCTCTCTCTCTCTCTCTCTCTCTCTTTCTCTCTCTCAAATTGCAGTAGATTCTCAGTTGCCTATTAGATATCAAAATCAAAATTAAGAGCATCTACTTCCTGTTAAATCATCTGTCATGACTGATCACACATGTATAATAGATGAAAGTCAAGTTGAATGACAAGTGATGAGACTTTGCATTCTTTGCTTAACTTTTATTCAGAGACTCCGGCGTGCTTCTCGGCAAGACTGACCGCTCGACATGGCGTACGGCCTGCCTGCCGAGACGATGGGACGTACGCGCCAGTTCAGTGTCACGCAGAGACCGAGTATTGTTGGTGTGTAACGCCGCAAGGCCGGCCGTTGCCCGATACAACGGTAAGATATAAAAAACCAAGATGTTTGAGAGCCGGTTCCAGATCTGCTGCTTCTACTAGGAGCGGCCAAAGGCGACGCTCACCGACTAGGAAACAACGTAGGCAGTATGTCAGCAATAGGCATCGAAATACCTGCGATCGTACCGAAAAGTCCAAATTCAATGGAAACCTCATCGAGAACTTCAAAATTGAATACAGACGGACTAATATATCCGCTGAGGGTAAGTGACACGAGTAATTGTTTTAAGAATGCGATTAATCGATCGCGGTCTTTCGATTAATACGATTAATCCGATCAATTGGGAGTCCTCAGAAGCGAGCTTATAACTTGAAAATATAATAATTCAAATTGTACGTAATATTATATGATCGTATGAGTACAAGTGTATTTTGTTTTCCTCTCGATAGATGATAAGAATGTTGAACGGGTGTTGTCGTGGAAATTTCTTAAGCTGGACCAGAACGCGGACGGCTACTTAGATAAGACAGAATACAAGGAGCTCAGAAGACTCGCCAAGAAGGCGGTGAGACCGAAGAAATGCGCACGCACATTCGCTCGCACGTGCGACCTAAATCGGGATTTAAAACTATCCAAGCAGGAATGGGGTGCTTGTCTTGTCAATGATTTCACTCGTAAGTTGCACACATATCATACATGTCTTCTTTTAATTAAGTGTTTAGTTTGTTGGGCAATGCCTCAGCACAAAGTACATTTTTAAAACGTTCAATTCAGTCACGAAGGAGCTAAGATGGAACCCCAGGCCAGGATTCCTGTATCTAATTTTTTTGATATTTTTGGATATAGTTGCTTTTATATATTCGGCTATATACTCGTATATGTATATATGTATATATACATTATATACAATATGTACGTACATACAATATTATTATTTAAACATTGTATGTACATACATATGTATTTCATGTAAGTGTTAAATATTATTACAATTTTAATATTTAAATAAATAAATAAATAAATATTTGTGTAACGAAAATGTTTAAAAGCTAAAACTTAAAACATTAACTGTCCAAATAAAAAAATACATGTTGGGGAAAGATGAATTTTTTAAATCTTTAAATAAAAATAATTCATATGTACAATTGTGATGAAGTCTATACAACTTCAAAAGAAACATATTTAAACATGGAAGATGTCTTGTCGTAAGATATCAAATCAAGGATGCAGCTAAACATTTTTTTTTATTTTTGGTAGTCTTACAGTCAATCTTGAATAAGAATCTTGTTTAAAGTATTTTTTGATGTAGTAAAATGTTCGAAAAACCGAGGAAAATTTTAGCTATAATCTTTTAACTATTTTTAAAAACTGAAACTTGGAGCTAATATAACGTACACACATCTCTTAGATTTTAATACTTTAATAACATATTTCAAGGAGAAAACAATCGACGCTGGACTTGGGTCATGTCCCTTGTTAGTTCCTGTATTCATGCTGCCTCATATCGTTTATTGCTGTGCCACTTTTTTTTTATTGGAAACCAAATTCTCATTCGTAGCGACTCTTTGACTTTCATAGACATAGATTAAAGGCTACGGCATACAAAAAAAAACGTAAGTAAGCGAATCGACAAGTCAAAGTAGAGACGTAGAGGCAATAATGTAAGTAGCAGTAAATCCAAAATGTTGATTATTTACGCCTCTTATTGCTTAAGTTTTTTTGTATGCCATAGCCTACGAATCAGACTACGTGTTGAAGATTGAGATTGAAGAATGAAAATTGAAATTTAAGCAATCGAAATGAAAGGAGCTAAAATTTCTTTGTCCTTATTGGTCAAATTTCAATCTTCAATCTTCAATAGGAATTTTCAATGCGTAGTCTGAGTCCGGCCTAAGTCGATTGCTAGTGAGAAGAATCTACTTTACAAATGGTTTTTTAGTTAACATTCGTCTGACTACAAAGAGAGCTGACTTGATCTTTTAAAACTTTCACATTTAAACCTATTTTGATTTTACTAATTGGTTTTCGTGCCCTCCTCCTCCTCATTTTCTCCGATTATATTCGAGCAGTTCAGAGTGTGACAGAGAATTAAACATCGAAAAATTACATTTACGAGCAATTGAGATATTATTCTCTCTTATATTCCATTCTATTATGTTTGATTTTGAAGATATCATGTGTATCAAGACTGATATGTATACGAAACACGTGTGGAAAAATATTTTATAGATAAAAATTTTATGGTACTTAGTTGAACCGAATAAAAGAGAAAGAAAGGATAATTCTCGTTATTTTTCTGATGAATGTAATCAGACAGAGGAGGAACGTCATTTCGGCATCTAAATCGCGGGTTAAATTAACGATGATACCGCCGTCTGCAATAGGATGTCACGCCGCCCGGTCAAGGACCATATGTATGTACTGTGTTGTGTCGACTAGCTTAACATTCGTGAATCCTGCCGGAAGTTGCCTACACAAATGCACGCGTGCGACCGGCTGCTAAGGAATTGAAGTAATTGACCTCATGTATGTACGAGCTAAATTCTCGCCCATGCGTCATGACGACAATGATTATTAGCTATTTATGACTGTCTAATATGTAACGTGTAAATCGCTGCATAAATTTCTCTGTGTCATTTCTCGATGAACTAGTCAAGTCGTAGCAAAGTCCGTTTGTAGCATTTAAATGAGTAAAGTAAAGATTTCTAAAGAAAGAAATATATATCTACTTTATTCTGGCATATATTGACATGAAATACTAAATATCTCGTAAAACTAGTAATTTTTTTACAATCGCATCTTAATACTTTTAATAACGATAAAACAGGCAAATAAGAGTCGATTCTTTAAAATGTAAACGTATAAAAATTATTAATAGGAGTTAAATACATATATATAATGAAAAATAAAGATATTACATGTTTCGACTCTTATATTGAGCCATCTTCAGATATTATCCTCTTCACATCTTACATTAGTTACCATCGTCAAAGAGAAAATACGAAGTAATGTGTTCCAATTTATGTAATGATCTTGATGAATGTTACATGGAAGACGTCAATTACTCACAAACGATTAGATGATCGAATGTTACGGAATTTCATGATGTTCTGATCAGACAGACAAATTCGTTCACCAATGAATAGAAATAATTTGATAAAATAAAATTCTTTCGAAAATTGTCTTTTTTATATTATGTAAAAAATAAGCAAACAACATCATCTCGATGAAACACTCACCATCATGATCGCAGTTATTGTTTCGTATAATGAATACTTCGTCAAAATCATTATGTAAAAATGTATAGAATATAATGACAAGTAAATATACGTGACGATAAATATACTTCATAGTCAGAGAACGAAATTAATTTTATGCAAAGATCGAATCATCTAGAGATAATTGAACGTTATGTAAACGGCACGACAGACTGTCACTATCTGAGAAACGACTAATAGATTGACAAAACAATTCGATAAGAACAAAATCAAATTTTGTTTATAATAGATGTATACGCTTTGTGAAGACTCTCGGTTTGAATTGAGATTGTTTTTCTGCTTTTTGATATTTAACATCTCGGAAATTAAGCATTTATTATAACACGGTTATCTCTATGTCATTTCAGTCAAAATTATGTATCATCTGCATTCTATGTGATGATTACAGAACGGGTAGATGTATTCCAACGAATATGATTGCGGTTTCTGCAATTCTGGTTTTAAGTTGTCTATCCATTTGTCCGACATATGATGCATCACAATTTGTTCGTTGCACATGATTTTGTATACTACATTGTTCTTTGAAAGGTCTGGTTTAGAATTCTTTTGTACCTTGATAAATTCGCTCAATTTATTCGAACTATATTATGAGACTTTAATGTCTTCTCTATTAAACTTATTGAATTTATCGGTTATGAATGGAATAAATGATACAATAAATGTAGCCATAATGTAGCAACATTTGATTCCTCATTTTTATTATTACAGTCATGTACGCTGTATTCTAATTCTATCATTGATTGCATCAAAAATGAATCTTATGGGATAATCATTTTCAATAAGTATATTATTGATGTAAGATCTTTTTGGTAAAATTTCGAGTCAGACAATAGTAAAGCTCTGTCAATCAAACTAAAAATTATCCCTCTTTTCTGGGAGATAGGATGATTCGAAAAATAGTTTAAAAGTCCCGAGAACGTCGGTTTTTGACCAATCAAAGATTAGATGTTTACTTTTGACCATGATTGTAATATCAAGAAAGTTTAAAGAATCTGAACCTATTTCTATGAATGTAGTCGTAGGTGAAAAGAATTAAAACAATCAAAAAACGAATTAATTTCAGAAGAAAGAACGGTAGCAAATAGATCATCAACGTACCGATAATAGAAAAGAAATTGACTATTAGACAACAATGACGTTTTCTCTAATTTTTGCATTAATAGGTCTGCAATGATGAGCAATAATGGAGATTCCATGGGCGTGCTGAAATTCTGTTTATAAATAGTATTATCGAATATAAAATATGAATCTAAAATGAACCGAACTCTACCGTCAGGAAGTCTGTCTTAGGTAGGTCACATTTTTTGGAGATTTTGAAATTCCAATTTTCATTCACACAATCCATAGTCATGTCTAATGGAATGTTGATAAAAAGAGATACAACATCTAGTGAGATTAATTTGAAATTATTATCCATTCTTATTCCTTTTAGATTTTTAACTAATTGAAAGCCATTTTTTATGTAATTATTAGCTTTGGGATTGTTTCGAACATTGTTGAAGATATGAGGCTAATGAATATAACGAAATACGGAATATTGACGATACAATGATTCTAAAAGGATAATTCGGTTTACGAATCTTTGGCACCGCATAAACCCTCGAAAGCATCCCATTACCCAGCAAACGAGAATGGATTGAAATGAATTGAAATGGATTCAGATTTTCAGAAATATTGATCCACGAATGTTAAAATGAATGCTTTTCAATCCTGAATGCATTTTTATTCATTTATAGGAATTGCATGGAGCATATCTCTATGTCTTTCAATCTAAAAATAATATTAGCTTTTTCTGTGCACAATTTTTCTGTACACACATTGTGAATACTGTTTAATTCAAAATTTTGAATAGGAAATGCAGTTTTTCAATCCAATTGCATCCAATTGAATCCAATTCAATCCAAAAAAAGTATCCGCTATTTAAAATACGCATTCGTATAGAAAAAAATTCAATACATTTTAATCCATTCTCGTTTGCTGGGGATTTTGTTGTTATCGAATCGTATTGTTAATCTTAGTCGTTCTTCAGATAGTGACCTGTCATGCCGTGTCGTTAACATAACGTTCAAATAATATCTCTGGATGATTCGATCTTTGCATAAAATTAATTTCGTTCTCACACTCACTATGAAGTATGTTTATCGTCACGTATTTGTCATTATATTCTATACATTTTTACATAATGATTTTGACAAAGTATTCATCATATGAAACAATAATTGCGATCATGATGGTGAGTGTTTCATCGAGATGATGTGCAATGATTGTTTGCTTATTTTTTACAGAATATAAAAAAGACAATTTTTGAAATAATTTTATTTTATCAAATTATTTATCTATTTACTGGTGAACGACTTGTCTTTCTGATCAGAACATCATGAAATTCCATAACATTCGATCACCTAATCGTTTGTGAGTAATTGATTCCGTCTTCCATGTAACATTCATCAAGAGCATTACATAAATTGGAACACATTACTTCGTATTTTCTCTTTGACGATGGTAACTAATGTAAGATGTGAAGAGGATAATACCTAAAGATGGCTCAATATAAGAGCCGAAACATGTAATAATATCTCTGTTTTCCTATTATGTATGTATGTGTTTAACTCCTATATAATCCTCCTTAATAATTTTTATACGTCTACATTTTAAAGAATCGGTTATTTGCCTGTCTTATCGTTATATTGTTATTGAATTTTGAAGAGTTCTTGATTGTTTTATATTATTAATACTTTTATGAACAGAATAATGAGATTAATTGATCATCAATCAATTGATATAAAGAAAATACATACAAAGTTGCTTAAAAAAAATATGTAAGCAAAATGGATAATTTTTTAAATAAGCTACTGTTTTCTTTGCCAATTAACGTTCCTGACTACTCAGCCAAGAACTCTGCGTTGACGGTAGCGACACAGAATCAGACGGCGGTCTGGCGAAACCAGTAGCCATACATTCAAACACGAGCCCATATACATGTGCCTTCGGCGAGAGTAAACAAGACAGCGAGCTTCTTTTCACACTAGTCGATTGTTTCAAGCGACCGAAAATGCTTTCTCGTCAATCTCAAATCTCAACCGCTCGGCGGCCCCCGGTATCAATAAGGGACGAGGGACATTCTAAATACATATAAGTTTTAATAAATTATTGTAATAGTGTTACAATACCCCTCTCATTAATCCAAAATAGTGTAAATCATATATGTTAAAACGCAACAGTTTACGAGATATTTAATTGTTTACGATTTTTCATGCGCGTTATATACCTCCTTCATAAACTCGAGTAGCAAGAATAGTTCAGTAGAAGTAGAAAAAAATTATAAATCAGCAATTCTCTTCATGAAAATTTGCAAAAGCATCAGAAAAGAAATGCGTATGTTTGAGATTCGAAATTTGTGAAGAAAATATGCGAAAAAAATCGAATAGTTGCAAAAAGCACGTTTTTCGCTTATAAAACGAAAGATATTGAATAGAAAAAAGTTCGATATGAAAAATGTAGATATTCGAAATATCTACAAAAAAATGTGGAAACATTAAAATCGATCTATTAATTAAGTAGAAAAAATATATAAAACACCAAAAACGGCCGTTTTTTTATTCGCTCTCTGTTCGCTGAGAAACGCAAAGCGTCTTTGAAATTCTCATAAAATGTAACCCTCGTATTGTATTGACAACAAATCTAGCCTAGAACAAGTCTGAAATGTTCATTAGTTTTTGCAAAAACATTTGTTCACTAAAAAAACCTGTCTGCAGAAAACTTAATTTCTTCATTTTTGAGCAGTCGCACAGCAATTTATAGGGGTGATTTTTCTTCTTCAAAAGTTGCACTATCACGTACATTTAGTAACAAAATGATTTTTTGCAGTTAAACTATTATAAAATGATTTTGAAAAGTGGGTATCTTTTTTTTCGTAGAAAAAATGGAATAATTCTGTTAATGTGCATCATATTAAATAGTCGTGTAAAGCATTCGACAGCTGATATTTTTCTACGAATTTAAAAAAAAGGTTACCCTCCGATTATTAGGAGCCGAGAGATGACAATTTTTTTTCAAAAAATCATTGTGGCTCTAATTTTTAAGATTAAGAGTTCTATCTGACATCAATTTGTCAAGGAAGAATTTGCTATTGAAAAATTCTCAAATTTTTTGGTACCGAAAAAGTTTGTTTAAAACCATTGGAAAGAATGAAAAGTTGAGGAACGCAAGGGTGGCAGCGCCGAGCAGAATAGGAGAAGATCGGGCCACTCGGCAACTCGTGTGTTAAAATTTGCTAAATTTACATTTTTTTCAGCAATAAATTGACGTAAAAACATGATTTTTTTTTAATCTGGAGTAACTCGACGATATATAAACACATAGCTTAACTAAATGTTTCGCAAAATAACCATGAAATTTTTAGTTTTTCTTTTCTTGAATTTTTATTTTTTCAGTTTATTACTAAAAAATCACTTCATCATTGGAGTGCATGTTTCATTAACAAATTTAAGTCACATAAGCTATGTTTCTTTATATTTAATATGCCGTAAAAAGTGTTCAATTGGATAATTATATGTAGGGGAGACCGGGGTCAGTTGAATGTAGGGGTAAGTAGAATAATCGAGGCTACATTAAAAACAAAACACGCGAGACATGCGTAAACATGTCTGAGCACGCAGCAGCGACTGCCGCTAAGTCTGCTGTAACATCTTGTTGCGAACATATCTATGATAAAAGTTATGCCACAATTTTAAAAAATCGTACATTTAAATATTTTTATTCTTAAAGTTTTTGTTTTATTTTCGTATATAATTGTCTGAGATATTTGATTTCTACTTAGATAGTAAGTGTAATTCTTACTTAATAAAGTCCAACAGATTTTTTTTGTTTATGTGTCTCTGTTATCATATATTGTTAATGTTTTTAAAAAATGAACGGATGGGGATAGTAGACTAACATAGCATGGAACTGTATGACTCATTTAGTGACGACTCTTATAATACTTACTCAAAATTTTATTCCTTTAAAGAGATTTTCCTCAGTGACAAATGTTATAAGTTTAGTTATTAGTTCTCTCATGTCCAATCTCGAAAACTAAGCTTATTCGATTTCGTATTTTTGCACGAAATGAACAAATTTTGCAAAAAAAAGTATTATTTGTCCTGCGAAGCGAATGTTTGTGTTTAAAATATATTTTTATAAAAGTTTTATTAATATGTAGCCAAAGATGTAGCTTAAAATACATTAATCTTTATTTTAATAATCTTAGTCGAATTATCCCGGTCCCGGGGCTAGTTGAATCAGATGGAATGCATTAGAAAAATGCATTTTTTTTTTCATATTAGTTATCAGTTTCTCCTTATTATTAAAATATTATTAGGTAGTTAAGTGTATGCAGTAACTGGTGTAGAATTCATTTTTTCGATAAGTCTCTCAATTTTGTCTGTAAAAATTCGAAACTGAAAAATGAGTCTATTAGCCCCGGTCTCCCCTACAGAATTATCAGTACAAATTTTTTTTTGTGAATTTAATTGCAGATGCAAATATGACATATATAATAAACAAATAATTAATAAGTAATTTACCAAATGTTAGCGTAATTCTTGAAGATATAACACTAACTTTCGCAAATATAAAAGTAAATTGATATTATATGAAAAATATTTTGCAACTATCTTTCTTAAAAAGCTCGCTGTCTCGTTCATTCTCGGCGTGCCGATGGCGAGCACACGTACATGGGCTCTTACTTGTATGTTACAGCGCCGCACCACGATAAATGACTGAGCTTGTAGGCGTGGAAAAGTGACGTTTTGACGATGAAATTTATGTTGCATGCCACTTTGTTATTATTTACTTAATTGTGAAAGTGTGACTTGTCTCGAACTTATCAAAGTTGTAATTATTGATGAAAACTAAAATTATCTTGGAATTTTATATGTAAAAGCGTATATTTTACTCGTTTCAACAGCTGTCAGACCGTATGTTTCTGCCCGAATGTAGATTCACTTACGTGCCTTTTACGACCATTTATTGACTGTCAAGGGAGGAAAGGATAGTTTTCATTTATTTTTACAAGTGTTTTAAAGCGATTTCGTTATTTCGTTTCATCCAAATTGTCTTTATTTAAAAATGGCATACAATATAAGTTAACGTGTCATTCCTCGCTTCTGATGTCACGATTCCAACATGGCCGCCGCGATTAGTCACGAAACTTTAATTCCTTTCATTAATATTCTGTTTATAAAAGTATTGAAGTACGGTTTGAAAAATAATGGTGTACAAGATACTTAATATTTCATGTCAATACGAGGTCTGGCTATTAAATAACGAGACTGCTTATGAAAAAAAGTTTTATTTTAAAAATTATTCTACAATCGAATGCTCCCCTTCAATGTACTCCCCTTCCCTCGCCACACACCGTTCCATTCGTTTTTTCCATTGGTCAAAGCAATGCTGGAAGTCTTCTTTTGTAAGAGCATTTAGGAGCTCCGCCGATTTTCGCTTCACCTCTTCCATCGACTCGAACCGGGTTCCTTTTAAGGCAGACTTGATCTTCGGAAACAGAAAAAAGTCACAGGGTGCTAAATCAGGCGAGTACGGCGCGTGTTCGAGCACTGGAGTGTCTCTAGCGGCTAAATAACGCTTCACAGACAGCGCGTTATGGGCAGGTGCGTTGTCCTGGTGCAAGATCCACGACTTGTTTTTCCACAACTCCGACCGTTTCTTACGAACTCGCTCTCGCAGTGTTTTCTGACAGTTTCTTTATCGGCGTTTACAGTCTCAGCAATCATCCGAATGCTCATACGACGATCTTCGCGCACAATTTCATTGATTTTGGTCACTGTTTGCGGAGTTGAAACAGAGACAGGTCGACCTGGACGTTGGTCATCTTCGGTGCTCTCTCGGCCTTCAGAAAACCGTTTATACCATTCGAAAACACGCGTACGAGATAGAGAATTCTCACCATAGGCCTCTTTCAACAACTTATAGCACTCAGTCGGAGTTTTTTTTAATTTAACGAGAAATTTCACATTGATCCGTTGCTCGTGTTTTTCGTCACACATTGTTATCGGCACGAGAAAAAAACACGTTCGTTTCTAACCTCTACAGAAAAAATACTACAGCGACAAAAACGTGTTTTCGTACTGGAATAGTAGACACTTCCAGCTATCCAACGCTGCATTCATTTCCCACCCTACCTCTCTAGGACGCCTTCTGCGCGCGCAGTCTCGTTATTTAATAGCCAGACCTCGTATGTATTGGTCGAAATAAAATATCTCGTGAACTATATTGATTTTTCATATATTGACATCTCTACCTTGATATGTCTTTCATATACAGAATTTTTACAGGAATCATATTATGTAAAAAAAATCATGTAATCGGTCATTTAAAAAAATGGAGATTTTCACATCTTTTTGATACCTACACCTAGAAAAAAACAACGTGACTAGAATTCCCCTCGAAACCGTTTTACTTTCATTTGAAATATTCTTTCGTATTATCAAAAATAAACGAAATATTCAGGATGTTCAATTTAAGTGGACCATCTTGTATATGTATAGGTAAGGTACTGGTCGGCTGACAATGAGTGATATGATCATTATTATCATTTACGTTTGTTTTTTTTTTATTGCTGAATCTCGCAGACGAGCGTACCGATCGGTCCTTGAGACCCAAAGGATACGGACCAAAATGAGTCCTAGTTTTTGCATCCTTCGAAAGCATCGAAAGCACTGTACACACTTCTTTCTTCGAAAAAACCTATTTCTAATGACGCAACTCTTCAAAGTTCAACTTTATTAAAACTTCTTGTCATTTTTAACCAAAATAACGATTTTTAACCAAACGATTTTCTTTTTTTTTAGAAAAGCTTTTTTTAAATATGAATTACAAACTAATACAAATACTATTTACGTCACATATAATTTATAATATTTATATCAATATTTAACGCGCAATATTTAACCTCGATCAGTATATTTTTACCTCCATCGTTATTAATTGGATACTTATTTTATATTGAAGGTAATATTTAGTATCAAATATAATATATTATAACATTTAATAATAAATGACGACTTTCCTCAATGTGCCGTATTTAAAAGAGTATTTTTTCTTTAACAATTTGAAAGAGAGAGAGAGAGAGAGAGAGAGAGAGAGGGGGGGGGAGGGAGAGTAGTGGGAGGAAAGAAGAAAAGCAAGAAAATCAATTAATTTTCTCGTTTCACATTAATCTTCAGAGAGTGGGAGTCTATTTAAAAAATCTTATAGTATATTTTTCCTTGATTAAGATTTATTATAATTTATTATTTCATTATATATTATTTGCCTCAAATTCAAACTCTATTTCAACGCCACTGTAGTAGTTTTCCTATCCTTAAAAATTAAATACGTAGAAAGAATAAACTTGTAATAAATTTATGTATTTTCTTAGTTTTGAAAGGCAGCCCAGCCATTGGCAGTCCTATTCAATCTCTACCGTTTAATGATGATCATTCGGATACTAAGGAGGAAAGCGATGGTAAGTTCCACAATTTGTCGTTATAATATATGTTTTAGTTTTTTTTGGAAAATATATACACTGAAAAAAAGTCTAATTAGTTACAGCTATATGAAATATTAAGT
The DNA here is from genome assembly GCA_017607545.1 of Acromyrmex charruanus. Taxonomy (NCBI): domain Eukaryota; kingdom Metazoa; phylum Arthropoda; class Insecta; order Hymenoptera; family Formicidae; genus Acromyrmex; species Acromyrmex charruanus. Next base: position 381,824 of record JAANIC010005803.1, on the reverse strand, counting down.
GAAATAATTTCAACTAAATGTTGTGATAATATAACTAAACATAATTTTAGCTTTGTAAATATTAAATAAGTATTTATACCGTTGGTAATATCGTTTATTGGTAATACTTACTAAATATTTGTAAAGGTAAAATTATATTTAGTTATATTACCTCAACATATTTAGTTAAAATTATTTCGTTCAATATTTGATGTCTATAATCAGACATTTTTTTACGAATGTATACATCTCGACAACTAAATAAAGAGAAGATGATTTTGATTGTTACATAAAAGATGTTTAAGGCGATATTTATCTATAATGCGATTTTTTAAAAAAATTTGAACTCAATCTTTCCTTTACACATACACTAAAAAATTTATAAAAGACATGTAAACAGACATGCATATTAATTATTCAAATGATGAAGAAAATTCTACTGCATGGTACTCCGAAGATTTATAATATTACTAGCTTCTTTATATCGCTTGCTTTGTTGATAGAATTGTAAGGAGGAGTCGAATCCCTGAGACATCCATGCAGTTTTGTTAAAAATAGCCGATTAGTCAATACATTGAAAGTATGACATTACAAGAAGATTCTGTTTTAATATCTTTAGATGTATATAGTATCTCTATTCACTAACGTACTTAGAATTATGCTATTAAAAGTATTGAAAAGAGATAGTATGTATAGTATATTTTCTTCTTTCTCAATTTGATAATGAAGATAGATTGAGAATTTCATACTGGCATTTAAAAAGATTTTGATGAAAGTAGTGTGCCCGATGAATATATCCAATATTCGAAAAAATAAGTTAAAATACATTCGGACACACTTCATGTTTAAGAAACGAACAAATACTTTTAAAGCAATTGTTTAGAATTCATAAAACATAAATAAAAAATATATTTTGGACAGTTAAAATATATATTTTCGCAATTTTTAATGATTTGGATACGATTATTGATAGATACGATATATGTTTGCTCCAAAAAGGAAGTCCTTTAAGGGCTGCAGCGCGCAAAAATCGAAATTGCTTGCAAATAGTAGCGCATAAATCTAAGATATATATATATATATATATATATATATATATATTTTATCACTTTCTTGAACTATGTCTGCGAATTTCTCTTTGCTTTTATGCAAATCAATTATTATTAAAGTTGTAACTTTTATTGGCTACGTTTACACCGAGAGACTTATATGCGACCTGACCTATAATGCGACCCAAAATAGATTTAGGTTACCAATCATTTATACCGTAAGCGGCCTGAACACGAACTCCTTGAACTTTTCGAATACGACTCTTTAAACGTTTTTTAAACTTTTTTTGTTTGAGATATGATATATGTCCAATTATTCATAACCAACATGACATATGCCAATTTGACATATCTCAAATTAGCAAGTAACGTGTTGTTCGTAATGTCGTTACCGTTACAAGTTACTTTTTTCGGTAACGAATGCGTAACGACGTTACATTTTCTTCTGAGTAACGTTCATGGTAACGCAATTACAATTTTTAGGATAATGGTAACGATTCTACTAGTTTTATTGTTACTTTATTTCTAACTTCGTAAAAGTTTAGTCGTAATTCTACAGCCCTAGAAAACAGAGATGAAACATTAAGGGACTCCGCACAATAAAAGAAACAGGGAACAGACAACAGAAAATAAGAATTTCAACCTATCAGAAACTATGTATTCCAGAATACATGATTTCTGATAGGTTGAAATTCTTATTCTCTGTTCTCCATTCCTTTTATTGGGGCGGAGCCGGTCTGATTGGCTCTAAATCACGCGATCACACACACACACACACACACACACACACACGACGTCTTTTTTTCATTGTACTCATAGTATAGTTCACACGTATAGACTAATAGCGTTTTCCACTGGGAAAACAGTGCAGCACTAGGTTTAAATGAAAACTGCATTAGTGCAGTAAGAGTGCCGTCCCATATACACGGAATCGGAATGACAGAACGAATTTCTTACTAGAAAATTGAATTCATTACAATTCCGTTCCGTAAGAAATGTCTCTATCCGTCCCATGTAGACGGAACGGAAACAGACGGAATGTTGCCTCGATCGCAAGCTAATTTGTTTAATTTAATCGATATTTCGTTATTTTAATGCGACTAAAGCAATAATATGCATACTTTGTGCAATTATCTTACCTATAACATTACTTTGAATACTCTGAAGAAATACTGAATTATAAGAGTGAAATATATTTTGTTACTAAAATTCCATTGCGTTCCGGCGACGTGGGATGGCTAGAGAAAATTTTTACGGAACGGAATGGCATGTTCAGCTGAGTTGGTTGAATCTAAAAATTGAAACGAACATTCAGAAATATTTTTTGTAAATCTACAACGATGGATGAAGAAGTAATGTTATTACTAATATTAAAATTATTGCAAAAGGCAAGAAATATTGGCGTGCTATTCTGATATTTAAGAGAGTGCGAAAATTATATTTCGCTTATAACGTTTTATTGCAACAGCAGAAATAAACAAGAAAATGAGAATTCTGAATACAGTCAATATTTGCACAAAGAATGAGGCGGCGTACCAAGGCGTAAGTGACAATTTAGTCCTTGAAATGCAAACGACCGATCGTGAGAAGTTCTTCAATTACTTCAGAATGACATCGGAATTATTTAAAGAATTGCTGTCATTACAGTTGGACTATGTATATATAAAACAAGAATATGTCGTATTGAAAAATAAGAATTATTATTAATTTTCTTCTTCGAAGTTGTGAAATTCTCAACCATTAACAATAGCCGAATCGACATAGCTTGCAATCGATATTCCGTTGATTCCGTATCGTCTCTATACCGTTCCTGCCATGATTCCAGTGGTTCCGATACAGTAGAGAAAAAAAACTTCTTACGGAACGGAATGCTAGTAAACTAATTTCTAGTAAGAAATCCGTTCTGTTGTTCCGATTCCGTGTACATGGGATGGCATCCTTACAATGCAAGTTTAATGCAGGTTCAATGGAACGTATCATAAGACATCCAATTTGTTGACATCCATTTTATAACACTCCTAAAAATATATATAACTATATTCAAACTTAAATTATTTATTTTACAATATTCTGATTTATTTATTTATTTAAAACATTTTTTTTAAAGTTTTACATTTCAACTTTCATTTTAAACGTCAAAATGTTATTACTGTTGCATTACTGTTATTAGAAACTAAACAATGTCATTGTTATAATTATACACATTAATTATATAATAATGTAACATCGTATCATCATAACATGTAATATCATAACATAATATCATATCTTAGCACGAATACAATCTCAATTTCAACTTGTACTGGTCAAACAAAAGTTGAACGTAACCATTGTGTTTAAGGCTTATCAGTGTTTAATGTTCGATTGATAAAATTGGTGCGATAAACTGAGTTCAACTTTTGCTCCACTGTCTTCGAAGTCAGTGGAGACCAGGGTGCAAGTTGAAATTGAGGTTGTGTTAGTGCTAAGATATGATATTCTGTTATGATATGATGTTACATTATTATATAATTAACGTTATAACAATGACATTGTTTAATTTCAATATTTCTAATAACAGTAATGCAATGACATTTTGACGTTTAAAATGAAACTTGAAATGTAAAGCTTTAATTTTAAAAAAATGTTTTAAATAAATAAATGAATCAGAATATTGTAAAATAAGTAATTTTGAATATAGTTATATATATTTTTAGGAGTGTTATAAAATGGATGTCTAATGATGTTCCATTGAACTGCATACACATACACACACACACACACACACACACGCACACGCACACGCACACGCACACGCACACGCACACGCACACACGCACACACACACACACACACACACACACACACACACACACACACTAAACCTGCATTATTACTTTACTAGTGCAGTTTTCATCTAAACCTAGCGCTAGTGCTGCCAGTTTTCCCAGTGGAAAACGCTAAAAGATAACGCTAAAAGAAGTTTGGAAAGTGGAGCAAAAGTTGAACTCAGTGCAAGTTTTTTGCACTAGTTTTGTCAGTGGAACATTCAACATTGTACTGGTTTTCACAGTGGAACACCAGTGTTGCACCAGTTTTCCCAGTGGAAAATGCTATAAAACTCTCTGTATAGCATGTGGTGATGAGATCACGTGAGATTCTACGTCAATAAATATTCTTGTAGAAAAAATATTATATGATATAATCTTTACAGTATATTTAATTTCTTAAAATAAAATTTTTTCTGTATCATATCTCACAAATTAAATATATATATATAACGCAGATTAATAATTAATAGTAATGTTTTACGAACAATACTATTTTTTTATTATAATATACTCTTAATTTTACTCTTACAGTATTCACTAGATATATCATCATAGATGAGTCATTCGTATCTTGTTTCTTTTCTTCGAAATACTGCACTTGGTAATTCTAAATAATTCTTTCTATCCTTAATTCCTTCTTTTTAAATATACAACATAAATGTTTTCTAAAGATGTTAAAATACATATAAGAATCTATTTATAATTTTTGTATATTTGCAAAAATTATGAAAATTAACCCACACACAAACGACCCATCATGCACGGTAAAAGAAAATTGTATATGTATTAAGAGTTAAACGTATAATTTAAAGATACCTTATTAAAAGTAATACGTATAATTTAAAGATATCTTATTAAAAGTAATATGAAAAATAAATTTATTTAAGTATAAAAAACTGTATTGAGAGTTGAATTCAAACTATTTAAATGATCCAAGATGAAAGATACAGAATAGAATTGTACAAGCGAGCAAAAATATGTCTGATAGCATGTCATCCCTACATTCGTTTACGCAGCGACAATTCGCATATAACAGCAAGCAGTTATTTGAATTGCATGGCAAACACGGCGATACATTTCCGGTTTTTGTTAATGGCGGATGGGCATGCACGCGAATGCAGTGTCCAGACTCTGTTATAAGGACTAAGTATGGGTGTTAATGAAACTTTTTTCCTAGGATGAAAAGTGAAAAGTGGAAATTTCTCCATTAACTTCAATAGTTAAAATTTTCACTTTTCACTTTCCATCCTAGGGATAAAATTTCATGATTGATACCATGATTATACTATGGCTAAAGTTCTTGTACTTCATCTTTCTTATTTTTCTTTTCGTGTTAGAGAAAAAAAGAAAAAAGATAGCCTGTTCTTTTTAGCATACAAGAAATTCAGTTGAAAAGAACAGGCCTATTGAAATTGACGTATGGACGCGTATGGAATTCGCGCGGCCAGGGTCGACACAACCGAGACTGGCGCGAGGCACTTCAGACACTTGGATCGTGTCAAAGCGTATTTCTCATTATTCTTTGCATTGAATTTAACTAATTAGTTTAAAATTATTTAAAATAATTGTTTTATTTTTGTTTTAAAAGTTTGGAAATTGTTTAAAATATCTGTAAATTATTTAAAAACAATAAAAATTGTTTATAAAATATTTGTTAATATTGTTCAACAAACATTAAAAAAGTTGCTTACACAATTTTTGATATTTGTTAAATCGTTTTAATATTTAAACAATATTAACGTTTTATAAACAATTTTTATTGTTTTTAAATAATTTGCGTATGCTTCAAACAATTTTCAAATAAAATAAATCGATACACTTTAAAGAATTTTTAACTAATTAGTTAAATTAAATGCAAAAAGTAATGAGAAGCACGCTTTGCAAGTCTCTAAAGTGTCTCGCGTCAATTTCGGTGTGTTGACCACGCGCGAATTCTACGCGCGTCCATTCGTCAACTTCAATATCTCACCATTCAAATTCTACTGATCAGATCACTTTTTGATATAAAGCTTTTCGTCTTAGAGTTTTACGGAGAATATGTTAGTAATTGGCGGTACGCGAGTTTTGAGACACCCTGTATATTGCATTGCATACGAGTCGACTCCTATTCGTCAGTCACGTTTTCTGTTTTGTTGTAGTGCGTTCTCTTTCGCGCATGTATACAAAATGTACATCTGTAAGAGGGGCACTCTTATTAAATAAAAAATAAGATAAAAACAAAGAAAAATTCACAATTATGATTCAAGAAAGTTGATAAAATCAACTGTTGCTTTTTTTCTATTCAAAATGTGAAAAAAAATATTTCCCAGATACCAGACAATGTTCCCAGATAACATACATGTTGCATAAGATATCTAAAAGATATTTTTTAAACATCTTTTAGACATAAGACACCTAAAAGACGTCTTTTAGATATCTTATGCAACATAAATGTTATCAGGGTTAACAGCGATTTTCGAATTCAGCAAGTAAAATTGAATAAGAAAAAAAGGTAACAATAATCCCTGTGTGCTCCCCAAATCGCCTAAAATGCACCAACTCCTTTTTCTGTTTACATTTTTCTCTTTAGATTATCCTATATTAATTTTCTTATTATTGCCAGATAAGCCATATACAGCGCATTTTTTTGCAAATTTCTGCGTATAAAATGGATCGTTTATTAATTTATTTTCTTTTCTTTTATAGCAAATGATTGCATATCGGATAGAAGATCAGTGTTGGAAGATCAGAAACGAGAAAATTTGTACGTTCCACAATGCATGTCCGATGGAAGGTATCATCGAGTGCAATGCTATTCGGGTTATTGTTGGTGTGTGTATCAAGATACAGGTAAGCCAATACCAGGGACATCCTCGAAGGATCGTACACCGAATTGTAATCCAGTTCCAACTCCCAGCAGACCTATGAAAGGTAATTAAAATAAAAATATTGTTTCTTAAAAATTATACTCACATATGTGTATTATTATAAATTTCAAATCAAATAATAATTCTTTAACGTTTATAGGATGTCCAGAGTTAAAAAAACAATTATTCCTTCGAGATCTGATGACTCTCATGCAAGAAAAAATGGAAGCTTCCAACATCGATTCTAATGAAACTACCGTTAAATGGCAGGCTTCTAAGGAGGAAAGAATAGCAACTTGGCATTTTGTAATGCTTGATAAGAACAAAAATAAGGTATTTTTATAATATAAGTATTATGCGGCTTCATTAGCTTATTAGCTTATACGTTTCCTTTTTTAGGGAAAATTATAGCAAATATCTCAAAATGGTATCAGACTTTTTTGTTCCCTTTGACCCATTCTACGCCCTCAATTCGGTTTCTATCTTATTTCTAAGATACCCTGTATATACACATACAGACTGGGTGTTTCAGATCATCTTACACCTCTTTTATCTTGCAGGATAAGATCTAATGGATAAAAGTGTTCAGACAAAAGTTGTAGAATTTAATAAGATTTATTTACTGATCTTATCAGTTTGAGTGGCTTCGCCAAGGTCAGGTCAAGGATCGATTTTTTTTTAATACAACACCCACCTTTTTATTCCAATAACTAATAGTCGATGTCAGAAGCTTTTTAAAAGCTATATAATAAAGTTATTTTTCATTGAGTACTTTTCGAGTACTTTTCGAGTTATAGAGCTCGAAAGTTACAATATTGCAGGCATTAGCATTACACAAGATGTCCGATCGATGGCTAAAACTTCATGTCCTGAATAACATTTGTCAAGATCAAAATCAATTGGAGGTTGTACCTCTTATTTCCATTTTTGCACTAAAAATTCATTTTTATGTAAAAATGAAAGTAAAATCTATAAATAGATCTTTTTAAACCCTTTTATCTGAACAACTTTTATCTGAACACTTTTACGATTGGAGCTTATCCTGCGAACATAAAAGGGAAGTATGAGTGTAAAACACCTGATGTATATACCTATATTAGGATGGACCGAAAAAAAATTTTTTTATATCGATTAATAATACCCCTCAAAAATTAGCTATGGCCCTCAATATGATTTGAAAATTGAAATCGATTAATATCTTCAGGTTGCCCTTCGAAATTATTAATTTTAGTATTTATACATTTCTTGGATATATGTGTCAAAATTCGAAAAAATTTAAATTTCAATACTACCTGAGATATTTCACCAGTCCGGGATTTTTTACTCATCCTGTATGTCGTCATATTGGATTCGCCATTTTGAAATATGTACTTCTGATCTCGGATTCAAGTTCAGCGACCAAAAAAGAACAGTAGTACCAAATTGTGTTGAAATTTAAATATTTTTTCGAATTTTGACACATGTAATTTCGAAGTCGAGGGGTAACCTGGAGATATTAATCGATTTTTAATGAAATTTTATTCAAATCATGATTGAAGTAGCTCATCTATAGCTAACTTTTAGGGAGTATTACTAATCGATTTAAAAAATTTTTTTTTCGGCCCTCCTAATATACATATATATAATAAGTGTGTAACATAATATATCATTATTTATATTCGGAGTTTAACATAAAGATACTAGTAAAACTTTTCAATTAATCGCATAATATATAATATATATTATTAAATCTATAAGATCGTACATGTGAGAATACAATAGGAAATAAATACCTTTAATGGTTGAGATAATTCCGTGTAATACTTTATATATTGTACTATATATGTAGTCCTTTAAACTGCGTGCTGAAAGAATTTTTCAATCTTGAAACACAAACTTTACTGAACTACTGCAGTAATATCACAAGTTAAGTAGACAATTTAACAATTCGATGCTCTTACGTATCTTAGAACGATCTTAATAATGCTGAATAACATATTAAAATCTGTAAATAATTAATTGTTATTGCTAGAAATATTACCTCGATCGGGAGTCGAACTCGGACTAGTTTTCTGTGCGATATACATATAATTCTAAATGTGTATAAATAAAAGATTTCCTTTTTTCCTAGATTCTGCTTATTGGTTTTTTAATTGAAATGAACGTTTCCTAATTACTTTCTTTAAGCTTTATTTTATCGCGCGTAAATATACATATACATGTATTTACATATATTTATAGGTTTTAGAAAAAAAAGAGTGGAAAAATTTTCGCACAATGGTAGCGAATAACAGACAACTCCGGAGATGTGGTAAAAAATTACCGAGATATTGTGACATCAACAACGATAGAAGGATCAGTATGACAGAATGGCTAAGCTGTCTCAATGCTCAGCGTCCAACAATAGGTGATATAACGTTATATCTTCTACTTTACTTTTGTTTTGTACATAACGATTGTATATATAAAGTTTTAATGGGTATTTCAGCTAATGATCCGGAGAAACCATTAACTACACCGAAAAGAATAGGTCCAAATCCACTAGATCAGTTTCTCAATGATGATGACTAGCACATTATGTGATAATTTGTGTTCGCTATCCCATAAAGAGACTCTCATCTTTTTTTTTGTTTTTAAGCATTAACATAAGTATGACTGCAGAAATTCCTGAAATCACCGTGAGCCATCTTTTCAATGTAATAATATTTCTTTAGCATTTCATTAACTTTCGAGTTTTTAATTTTAGCAATTCTTCTCGCAAATTCTTATGTTTAAAATTCTTAGAATTTTTAGATTTTTCAATTTAAAAGTAATCTTTTGTATTATTTGAATTAACGGCTTACACTCTTTTTGGCTATTTCTGAAAATTTAAATGTTGGCATTTTGTAAAATACTTACAGGCAATTTTCTCATACTGGTAATTGTCAACACTGTACAATCAGTATGTGTGTACTCTTGTGTATCACCTAGTCCATAAAAATAATTCTTTAAATAATTAAGCTATCTTATACTGAAAACAAATTCAATTTAGAAAAAGATGTACAATAAAGTAATTTTTATAGCAATCTTCTCAATATTGAACTTTTATTATACCGTAACTTTATCCATTTTCTCTTTAACCACAAATAAGTTATTTAACCAAGCGTTACACAATTCTAATTTACGAAAGTGTAGATTTGTAATTCAGAAATGTATCTAATATACTTTATACATAAATAGATACTCTTTTATGAACACATGATACTCCACGCAATCTACATTGAGATATGGAGTTTTTAAAAATAACATAGAATATTTGCTACGTGTCACAGAGAGATGGCAAATAGGAATCATGGCACAAAAAGTCCAACGTTTGAAAAAATATAAATCTAATTTGTGCGTCGGTGTATTTTCATATATACATGTTGAGTACAATGATACTCTTTCATTTATATACATCTCACACGTATAATTTTTACAGAGTCCGAGTGCTGTTTCTTGTACAACAATTATATATCTTTCCTTTTTTATCACAAACAATAAACATGGCTCATAGTCAAAATAGATGTCCATAATGTAATTTGTGGATGATTACAGTTGCCTCTTGAGTTTAGTCCATTCTTTTGACACCTCTTGTTCTCCATGCAACTAGCAGGTTCCAAGAAAAGTACAAAGAAAAACAATGAACTTGTGAAGCTAAAAGAATAAAAGCGTACCAAAGTACACCATATGGCAGACTCTGAAAAGTAAAATAATATAAGTATGATTGTCTTATGTTTAAAAACAAAATACAAGAAATATAAAATTCCTTTTTTTCACAAGGAAATCTTGCAAATATAATTAATACACACACACACACACACACACACACACACACATCTTTGTTTAAACAAAAAGTTTAGTTAAGGATATTTAATGACATTTAAAAAATGAACATACCTGCCACAAATGAATGTCATCAGATTTGCCTACAGTTAAGTATGTCCAGACATCCTTGAAGTAATAAACTATAGCATAACCTAATGGGCCATAACCTAATAAGATAATACCTATCATATATTTTTGCAGAGTTTTAATCCTATTCTTTTTAATCGCAGAGAGAGCGAAAAAAGATAACGACAAACTAATGCACCATATATACTCCCACCACAATGGCTGAAACAGAAGGGAAAATTAATTCGTTGGATGAATTAAAAAACTCATCATACATTCAATATCGCTAATCTAAATATGACATATGTTATAAAGGAAAAGACAAAATATATGTAGAAGTACATGATTTATTGCATTAACTTTACGAATCTACAAAGATATTTTTTATTAAAGTTTCATATCATATAATTGCTTAAAATATAGCCACAATTATAAATAACGATTATATCGAATTTTACATCTATATTAAGATATTTTATTATACCTGTGGTACTTGTAACTCCTCGATTTCCCAAATAAATATATCCAGATGATCTAATATGTCTGCGGATAGTTTGGCGAGCATGACGAAAAATAATAGATAGTGAAAAAATATACAATACTTCAGTCTTGATTTGTTAGTCGCACTGGAAACAAATGCATTTTTATAAATTTTAACAAAAACGTTTTGATATATATCCTTCTATATCTCATATTTTATAATTCATATTAATTCATGGTAATTTTTACCTCCAAGTCTTTTATCCATTTAATATTCAAGAACAAACTACATAATTCTAATTTTTTTTTTTCATTTGACGCGATTGATATACACAAAAAAATATGTATATATATATGTATGATATAAATTAATAGTTGGTGTAAACATAGAAACAAAAAATATATATATATATATGCAGTTATTCAAAAAGGTACCAAATGTAAATTGATATTATTATATTATTGGATGAAAATAATGAAAAAGTAATTTCTGCATTTCTTTCGCGTTTTCTTACCTGACTTGGTAGTGTGTCGCGATTTTTTGTCGGTGATTATAATCGCTCCCATCCGTTCCCAGAGCCTGGGAAAGCGTAACTTTTGAAGCCATAATCGGTAAGGTTCAGTCTCTTCTTTAAATGAACACAAGATTCATTCGAGCGGAGAAATTAAATCCAAGGCAATTTATGCGCGGTGGTTCAACGAGTATTTAACTATTTTTAAACTTTACGCAGTCAGATGGGAAACGAAGTGGCCTCGTCGGGCTTTGGCAGGCCCTGTGATTCCGGAACAGTCTCGAGTATTTCAAAGTATCTACCCAGGACGATGTAACCCAGAATATCAAGAGGGTCCCGACTATCCAAAACCTCTGAGAGCGCGCTAAGGCGAACTGGGGACTCTGGGGAGCGAACCATGGTGGAAGGGATAACATGATATGCTCAGTTTGCAAGCATCTCTCTCCAAATCTCCGCCGTCTCTGTCTATGAATGTCGTATAAGTAACGGTAGACTATGAATACCGCTCCACGTTTCACGTTTCACAGTTGGCAGCCTTTGAATCTTAGAGGCTCACAATAAAAGGAATAGAGAACAGAGAACAGAGAATAAGAATTTCAACTTATCAGAAATCATTTATTCCACAATAATTGAAATTCTTATTCTCTGTTCTCTGTTCTCTATTCCTTTTATTGTGCGGAGCCCCTAAGATTCAAAGGCTGCCAACTGTGAAACGTGAAACGTGGAGCGATATTCATAGATATTGGATTTAATTGGATTCAATTGGATTCAATTAGATTCAATTGGATGCAATTGGTTTCAATTGGATTCAATTGGATGCAATTGGATTAAAAAACTGCATTTCCTATTCAAAATTTTGAATTGAACAGTATTCACAATGCACGAAAAAGCTAATATTATTTTTAGATTGAAAGGCATAGAGATATACTCCATGCAATTCCTATAAATGAATAAAAATGCATTCAGAATTGAAAAGCATTCATTTTAACCTATAATAGTAATAAGTTTAAAAAAATAAATTTAAATAAATTTAAAAAAAAGGAAGAGCTTCGAGCCTAAAACAATCGTTATAAAATAAAAATTTTTAAACCGTTAATAAATAAAACATGTCATCTAGTTAAAATATAAACTTTAATTTGCTGATAACAAACAAAACGAAACGTTTCGATCCCTGTTGGATCATTATCAATGTAAACAAAAATGGTGGAAATATTACATAGTTAAGAACATACAAAAATTCGCTCTCGATCACATCATTGATAATCAAACTTGCTCAATTTAGAATAAATGTTACAGGAATGTTGTAATCGAAAACCATGTAGGTATTCCTCTTGATTGTGTATGTAGATTATAGACAAACATAACTTGTTTCTTCTATTGCGTGCCAAAATAATATAAAAGTCGTCTATTTTTAGGCAATGCGATGAGATAGAAATTATAGTCATTACTCTAAGATGCTCAGAGACAATAATTAATAATTCATTTTAATATTCGTGAATATTTCTGAAAATCTGAATCCATTTCAATTCGTTTCAATCCATTCTCGTTTGCTAGGCACATCCTAATACAGTCTTTGCATTGATTTATATATCCGAGCACAAGAATTGTCGTAAGACTTATATATCCATACAAACTTGCATAGTCGCATAAACATATGCATAAAGAAAATTATCCAATCGCATTTCTCTTATAAAGACGTATGTAAAATGTGATTGGATAATTTACTTTATGTATAAGTTTATGCAGCTATGCAAGTTGTGTGGATGTACCCTAACACTTACATAGGGTCTAAGCACAAGAATTGTCGTAACAGTTACTTAGACTCAAATTGTAGACGTAAATAACATACAAGCTTTCACGTATGACGTACAATTTATTGCCGTATCTCCAAGAGACGGCAATAAATCGTACGTCATATGCCAAAGCTTACGTCTAAAACGTAAGTCTCTTATGCCTGTTCTACAATAGAGTCGCAAGTCGTAAGCCATAAGTAATTGGCCAGTCCCAGTTAAGTGTGAGAAAAATAATTGGTTATGATTGATTAATCTCTTACGACTTAAGCTCATACAATATACAAAAACGAAAGGCCGTAAGACTTAAAATATATTGCTGATTAGGAATAACTCGAAAAACTTTCCAGTTTTACTAAAAATGTAGTTTGCAAATAAAAAACGGAAAGGAAATAATATCGAAAATGTAAGTGCAGTATATACATGAATTTGGTATATAATAATATTAGTAATTCGTTGTAATTTTTGCTATGATCGCGTGGATTTAATTTGAAAGTAGAAGATTATGCCATAATTTTCTAATTAATTTCCAATATAATTACATATCCTCAAATTGTTGATATCGCAGTAAAATAAATTTGTTTTGCCAGTCCAAAATATCTAAATAAGATCATCGGATTAAAAAATGAAGTTATGTGACGTATAATACATAAATGTATGATAGTGAAATGGTATCATACTTCAGTATCATACGTAAAATACTTATATATGATATAACATAGGATATAATAGATGTCCAAGAATTCCGTTCCAAGAATATAATACGTTCCTGCCACTAGTCTTCCTGTCGCCTGAGAATCGGAGCTTATCGAGATTTCAAAAACAGTGGCAAAACGTATACATATAGCGCCGAAATTCCTTTGGACATTTGACTCTCATCACTACAAGAAAGTTTTATGCCGTGATCTGGCCGTATTGTCTTCGCATAGTCTATGGAGGCAAGAGCCATTAATTAAGAAGAAGAAGAAAGTCGTAGTGTGTAAGAATGTGGAAGTGGGATAAAATATATATTTCTTGAATGTTGCAGAGACATTTGATTGGTCAGAGTGCACGCGTATCAAGGAGGTTCTCAGGCTACTTCCTAGTCAATAGACAGTTTATTCATAATAATATATAAAACAATTAATATTAATAATATCTTATGTCATAATTATTGTTAATTTTGTTACTAAATATTTTCAAAATGACAAAATAAAAGTTGTAAGATGCTCATTTAATGTACACACACATCGTCCATTTGACATATATTTTAGCTTTTTTCATTGAAGAATATAAATTTCTTGTAAACTGGTGAATTTAAATGAAACTTTACGAGAACAAACTTAAATGTTTATTTTATAATTATAACGATTTTGAAATTGCTGTCTTATACACAAGTGTCTCAATTTAAAAGAAAATAACTATAGAATAAAGTTATACCTTCAACTTGTAATGTAAAAATTCTATAAATTTATAATTAAACATTACCAAAATGATATGGTAAAAGTTAATGAAATTTTTTCTAAATATTATTGATATTAATTTTTGTATTATATGTATATTATAGATGTTATATTTCTTTTCTTATATTTCATCAAACGCGAGAACCTCCTTAATGTGTTCCTACATATATCTACATACATTGTGACGGATAAGAAGAGAATATAAATTGGTATAAATTACTGTACTAATATATATTACCGTCAATCATCGTCTCATCATCCATTTATAAACTTGACTCTTAGATTCTTTTCATAATACTGATTACTGTAGGTTAGGAGATACTCTTCGACAAATTTTCAATTATAAACTTTATTTATCAATTCGTAACAACATAGATGTCTCCAAAGGTATCAAACTACACATGCAGACATCTGTTTCTTTATTTTCATTCATTGAGATTTATGTACAGATGTTATATTTTCTTTAATCCTATCCCAAACACAATAAGAATAGACCGAGCGTGAGATTTGAAACGTGAAGAAGGGTATGGTCAACGAGATGCTACAAAAGCTTTAAAGCAATTTTTGATTGGTCAATTTATAAAATTTTTTTTTCTAATTGATCAATCAAACGCTTCATTTGTAGTGAGACTTGACTGCAGCCTAGAAAAGAACAGAAAATGGATAGAAGGGATAATATGGTGTGTGTAATTTGCAAGCATCTCTCTCTGAATCTCCGCCGTCTCTGTCTATGAATGTCGATAAGACTAAGGCTACCAACTATGTAACGCTAAACATTGGGCAATATTTAATTTTTATTTTAAAACTATCTTAAATAATGTCTTAAGACGCTAATACAGTCCTCGGATTGACTTATGACATCTTAAGATTGTACTTAAGACAGTTGTTCTTAAATGCAAGAATCTTTCCATATTTAACACACTTTGTTTCTCTTTGAAGACCTGATTCAGAGAGAGATGCTTGCAAATTGCACACACCATGTTATCCCTTCCATCATGCGTGTAGCATTCTCTTTCTGACGAGGAAAGAATGGGAGGGGAGGGGGGGGGGAGTAAAATAATGTGAAAAAAAAAGAAAGTAGAAAAACAGTTAAGTGTGCTCGAGCAGAAAAAAAAAGCTACACGACATCTGCTCTGTTCTTTTTTTACCTGATTTTCATGCCAAAGTAGAGGACACGCTCAGTCTATTCTTATTATGTCTATGATCCCAACAAACACCAAACAATAACATAATTATTAGTTATAATTTCCTCTCATTCAATAATATAATTGTTATGTTATACTACAATTATGTTGAGTGGAAAATTATAACAATTGTGTTAAGCCGGTTCTACATTAGTTGCAAGCCGTTAATATGAAGCGTTGATTTCAAAATGCAAGCTTCAGATTGGCTGTCGCAACAAACTTGCGATCAGCTTGCAACTAATGTAGAACCGGCTTTATAATTGGTATTTGTTGAGATTGTGTGTGTGTGTGTGTGTAAAATTAATCCGTTTTTGCTAATGTCCGCCAATAGCATTTATAAAATTCAAGATATAAATATCCCTATCGCTTTAAGCTGATTCTACATTAGTTGCAAGCTGATCGCAAGTTTGTTGTGACAGCCAATATGAAGCGTTGATTTCAAAATGCAAGCTTCAGATTGCCTGATTGGCTGTCGCAACAAACTTACGATCGGCTTGCAACCAATGTAGAACCGGCTTTACATAGAAAAGAATTCGAGCTGCTCTCAATAATGCAACGTAACTAATTTCTCATGTGGACATATATTTTATAAAGCTCCTATTCTTCAATACAAATTTACATTTTATTGAGTAATGGCTGAAAAATATGACCTGATGAGTCAAATATACCTATAATAGCTACATTTACACCGTGCACTTAATCTACGACTTATACGATAGGTGTTTTTGTTTAACTTACAGGATAAACAAAGGACATCTATTATATAGGCCTAAATACACGGTGTAAACGTAGCCAATGTTCCTGGAAAATGCCCTTTCCTTTACAAATGCTTTGTCAAGTTATATCTGTTAGAAAGATCTTTCGAAACAAACATCTTGTTTTACGCTAGAAGGAAAGGGAATGTAATCAGGTACGCATTTCGAATGCCGTAAAAACAGCGTGTTGAGATACTGTCAATCGATCGCAGTTATTACTGATTGCGCGTCTAATAAACTCTCACTTAGAAGGATCGAACTATTCATAATCGGCGCACTTACAGTATTCCCTGACCTATTGTTACTAAAGGGATAAAAGCTATCGATATTTGTATGATGAGAACAGATACCGACCTTATCTATCGATGAAACGCAACTTTCATTCATTCCATGTTGATTTATGTCGTTTTGAAGTAACCTAATGTAAAGTTCGATATGTCTTTGTCCGCCGTTACGAATTTCAAGTGTCGGTATCCAACGAAAATAGCATTGCGTCCAAAGTTCGAGACTAGAAACCGCATACAAAGGCTTTATAATTGTTTCATTTTCCGTTTTTATCTTGTTGTTGGTGGAACTACAGGGAATAAATAAAGGATTATAAAACAACAAGATGTCTTGATCGTTGAATTGTTCTCGCCAGTCCCAAACGCTACGAAGTACAAGAGGTGTGTTGGGATCCTGAAAAATTCAAATTATGTAACGCTCGTAAGCTTATTAGTTACCGATCTCACATATGGAGATCTTCTCAGAAGAGGATGATTTATGAGGAAATAAGATTTATTACCATAGCTGCCACTGCCCGATCTCTCTCACAGTTAAAGATAAAGGTATCAAAAATGGAAACATGTGCCGCGTCCCATAGTGTGGTCAAGTACGTTTCCGTAAATTCAAATTCTGTTGGATATTGTTGACACAATTGCCACACACAGTCGAGGTATAAAAGAAACAATGGAGACTGTGTAAATCAAATCAAGATAATTTGCCATTGCTAGTATCCCAAGTTTTTTAAGTGTTTCTCAATGATAAGCCAAGTTCTAATTTGCCATGCGTACCTTTTCTGAATTAGCTTTCACGATGTGGCCTAATCTATCACAAAACGGATGGCCACCAGCGACCCATTCCTTTTGTAATAACGATTGAAAGCCTGCTAGCGTACGAAAGTGATGATCCAGCAACAGTTGCGCTAAACTCGATATAACGCAGCACAAGTCTCTAGCAGCGCCTTCTAAAAACGATTCTCGTTTATGACACAAATCGACTTTGATAAACTCTCGACTTTTCCATTCCACACGATAACGTCAATAAGTAAAGTCGATTACTTCTGTTAAAAGATTCCTTTACGTCCGCTACATTACGTTTGCAAGCAGATTATCTGAACAACTACCTTGTAAGATGACGGAAATTCCTACATTAAGACGATCGCAAACTTCAACTGTCTTTTGTAGGCAATACGATATGTATTTAAGCCATTTTGTGTTTTCTAATAATGAATAAAAATTATTATCTTGAATCCAGAATTGCCTGATGTTTTCTGAAATAAATATATAGACATTTTCTTTTTTGCAATCTAGATCCACTTGCAAGTATCGGTATTAGTATGGCATATGATAAAGATTTACCTGGTGTGCACAAGTTAATAAATTTAGTGAAACTTGCCGCTATTAACTTTACATTAATTTCTTTATTCAATTCGATAACAACCGGTGGTATCTTTTGAGGATGGCTTTTACGAACATTTTCAAACATAATATTCTCCTGCATCCTCTCTGTAATTGTTGGTAATAATTCAGACATTTTTACTAATGCTGCACCATGGGAACTCGTCCAGGACCATACTGGTGGTCTATTACCTTGGAAATGTCTAGCTGCATCTATCAACTGACTGTCTGTCACAGACGCAGGTACCACTACATATTGCGATAAACTACAGAGATGATAACGGAATTAAAATTCGGTTTCAACGAATTCGTTTCAAATGCATACGTAATTAATTACATTAATTATGCAAACTATGTAAATGTACTCGTATAATGCAAGTTACCTGGGACAAAGTTGAAACTTGGCATTAACCATAGATAATCTCCAGCCCTTTCTCGTCTCGTCGCTACACAACGTTCTTTTCAATTCGTTTTGCCAGTCTGAAATATCCCGAAATAGATGTACATTTTTGTCAAGACTACTGTAGTAAGCCTCTCTGTAATTAGATATACAAAAATTTATTTTCAGCGCACATGAGTGTGTGCTATGCACATACATTGTATATTATATTACAAGAAGAGAGGATCTTTTTAACAGTGTAACTTTAATAATATAATAATATTTGTAATTCTTTGACGGTGTAATACTAACTTGTAATCGTAGGCAAATAACAGTTGGTGCCTGCTAGGAAAAGCGTGATGTAGTAGTGCAGTCAGAAGATTCTTACCATGTCCAAGAGGTGAAAATTTGAAAGAAAACGACCATGTTCTTAGATTCTGTAATTCATAATGCAATACGTAATTTTTCTTCTTTGTAAACGTTTGTAGTTTATATACAACAAAGTTAGTTGTTGACTTCAAACAATCATTAGTTCGTGCTCTGCAATTTCTAAGCTAGAGAATCGATTTTCGACACTCATTATATTATCAGAGAGCGTCCTAATATCAATACATGATCGATCTTATGTATGTTATGGAAAACTTACTTTGCAAATAATAAATATCCCTTTTACTTTTGATGGTACTGTATTACCAGGTACTAACTTCCTTTTCTTATCTCCTATCATAATGTAAATTTCATCGATATTTGTCAAACACGTATCCGTATATCCATACAAATGATTTTGTTGGCGAGTAACATTCTGTAACACAGATTCTTGGATATCATGTCTAAATATCGGTTCACGCTTTGATAATCAAACCAACGATTGCAAAGTTACATATCGTTTCGTGTATATATACCTCTCCATTTGAATCACCACTGGTAACAAAGGTAAGTTTAAAATTGGTGACTGACAAAACACCAGATATACCTTGTTTTAGATCACTAACGGGTAAAAACATAAGAACACTTTGCGCCTCGGCAATAAGAACTTCTCCTGGCAATAATTTTATGCTATTTTCAACTAATGAATTACGTCGGCTGGAACTAAAGGTCTACAAAAGGGTTATGTCCATTAGCGATTTGAATATTCAGATGCTTCTCTAATTTCGAGCTTGATTGAGAGCTTATATAACAAGCCGAGATTAATTAAAAGCGAGAATATTTATACAAATTTAAATACAGTTGACAATTACCTGTAGCTCGTGCTCCTCTAATCCTACATAACTAATAAAGTTGTTGCTACTTTTGTTTTCCATAATATTCGATCCCGAGATCGATCTCAAGAAAATCAAAATTTGCAGGTTTAATATGGTTCCTGCAAAGTACCGACAAGCGCGTAAGTGATATAACGCTTCATTTAATTTTCTTCTCGCATAATTCAATCCAAAATCCAGTTGACACTTGACAACTTTTTCAGAGTACGACTACGATATCGTTCGTGGAAGCTAGAAATTTAAACTCCACTTGGTGCAGGCCATGGTGGAAGCACAGTATATACAGTAGCGCAACTCTCTGTCGGCACCTTTGATGTTAGTGTTCGCCAAAATGTAGTGCGCATGCGTGAAATAAGTAAGTTACCTAGCGTTGCCACGGTTACCACCTAAACTTCTTTCTCTTTTCATCCTTTTTTCACTCTGTCAAAATTCCTCGCAAAATTCACTAGATTTATTCGCATCGCAATCCAACGAATTCGTTGAAGTGAGTAAGTGCTATTGTAGGAACATATTGGAGCATATTAAAGCAAGCGACGCGAATAAACCCAATATTGCAATGAAATAATTTAGACTTTATGAAAATTAATTTAGACTTTATGAAAAATAAATTGTAAATATATTAAAAAATAAAGAAAAAAATATAGAAAAATTAGGAAAAAAATAAATTAAATTAACTTAAAAATGTATATTCGTGTAAAAAGTATTATGTAAATATTATATATCTATGAAAATATTATGAGAAAGCTGATATAAAAGAAATTTGTATACACATATGTCCAAAAAATAAATTTAAAATACAATAAATAAAAAGAAGTCTTTCTTGCTCGGTTTTTTATGTTACTCTTGTTCACTTTTTCACAAAAATTAGACCAATCTCTCGAGGTTTCTCATACAACATTTCACCAAATGGACAATACACGTAATACTTTCTTCTAAATTTCTGAACCATGTGAAAGACAAATGTTTAAGTGGAACATTGAAACGCTCATTTAAATAGATAGAGAGAGAGAGAGAGAGAGAGAGAGAGAGAGAGAGAGAGAGAGAGAGAGCAATAAAAAAGGAGGAAATGAAACGTAAATTCAATTTACTTATTTAACGCATGCGCACTCCATTTTAGCCAACATAAAGTGCGTTCGGCAATGTAAATCTGAGATGCGAGCTAGCAGATGGCGAGCTTGATCACGTGATCTTCGAGCAATCCGAGTGCCAAGAATTCATTCCGAACGCTACAGAGCTGTAAACTATCCTTTAAGGTTAAATTATAAAATGAAATTGTTTATTTTTATGAATAAATAAAAAATACTCTATTAATTGAAAATTTCTTTCGCTTTACTAGAAACTGATAATAGTTTTATATACTAAAAATAGATCGTTTATTACACATGAATGTAGCAGACTCATATGCAAGATGCGTTTTCTTAAAAAAAAATACTACATTGCAAAATGAATTTCTGTAATTTATAAATTATATTACTTGATATATATTTGTTAGAGTCTTTAATATATTAATACAGTTTGATTTTATTTCATTCTATATGTGCAATATAAACTTTGATCTAAAAATTAACTAGCAAATTCTTTGTTTTCAAATACGTAACTCCAAATTCATAAAAAGGAAAAGAATTAAAAACTTACTTTCCTCCTTAATTATTGTACATTATGTACTCCATCAATTTCTATTTGATAGCATTTCTATTTGATTGTTTGAGCGTTTGTAGACTCAGACATTATAACAATTCAAATACACTATTTGTAAAATAGAAGAAATGAATGTACGTTAATGTGTTAATCAGTTGGATATGTTATCATAATGATACCTGAAATCTTTTATTCCCTGTTCCTATTGCCTGTGCTTTTCATTATGTTTCCAGCTTAAATCCCAGCTCTGCTCTAGATTTATTGATGAAACTAGGAAATTTTAAAACAAGCACTTTCACTCGGATGGCAGCGCTTTCTCGTAAAATAGCTTATGGATACTTTCCATCAAGGATATTTTAGGCGACACACATCGACACAGTATTGGATGCGGTGCTTTCCAACAACGACACGCCACGATACAGCCATTAGACACAGCAGAAAAGCACAGTCGAACACTCGGGGACCCTATTCTTGAAAAGAAACGTATACTATAATATTTCTCTAGACTTTTGTATACATTTCTTTTCAAGAATAGAGCCCCTGATTGTAGTTGCCAATTTTCGGTTGGAGCTTTAGAGTATTTCCATTTTACACATAGAGTACATAAGTCATCTGGATCATTTTAATGTAAAAAATTGTATCTACGCATAAAATTATTATCCAACAACAGAAGTGACACGGTGTCAGGGGCTCCGCACAATAAAAGGAACAAGGAGAATAGAGAATAAAAATAAGGAGAACAGAGATTAGAAAATAAGAATTTCAACCTATCAGAAATTGTGTATTCCATAATACATGATTTCTGATAGGTTGAAATTCTTATTCTCGGTTTCCTGTTCCTTTCATTGTGCAGAGCCCCTAACACGGCAAGTTACATCTTTGTTGTTCGCCAATGTTAAACAAAGAGGTGATCGCTGTGTCGTAGATGAAAAGCACCCTACAGCGTTTTCCACTGGGAAAACTGGTGCAACACTGGTATGCACTGAGTGCAATTGTGTTGTTCCACTGTGAAAACTAGAAACCTTAAACACAATGCGAAGGAATAGCGATAGCGATAGGATAACATGATTTCCTATCAGGATGAACCTATTAGAAATCAGATACACTGGAATACACCCGTTCTGATAGGTTGAAATCGTGTTATTTCTACTGCTATCGCTATTTCTTCGCACTGTGTTTAAGGCTTAGTTCAGTGTTTAATGTTCCATTGATAAAACCGGTGCAATAAACTTGCACTGAGTTCAACTTTTGCTCCACTGTCTTCGAAGTCAGTGGAGATTAGGGTGCAAGTTGAAATTGAGGTTATGTTCGCGTGTTAAGGTATGATATTGTACTATTGTAATTAATGTTATAACAATGACATTGTTTAATTTTAATGTTTCTAATAACAATAATGCAATGACATTTTGACGTTTAAAACTCTTGAAGTGTAAAATTTATTTTAAAAAAATGTTTAAATAAATTAATGAATCAGAATATTGTAAAATAAGTAATTTAAGTTTGAACATAATTATATACATATTTTTTTAGGGGTGTTATAAAATGAATGTCTAATGATATGTTCCATTGAATCTGAAATATGTTCGCACTAAATCTGCTAAATCACTATTACTGCACTAGTGCAGTTTTCATCTAAACCTAACACTGGCGCTAGTGCTGCACCAGTTTTCTCAGTGGAAAACGCTATTAGTTCAGATTATTTGAATGCTAAACATGGCTCCTGGAACGCAAACATGACTTGTTGAAAATGAATGAGAATAAGCAAGTTGTCGCTGATTTAACTGCGCGCAAGTTATTACCGCATTATTCTTCATCGAACGTGGCTTTAGTTAATCAGCTCTAACTATTGACTGTTAAATAAGTGACGAGATTATGATGAACGAGTGCGATCGTGATGCAGAGAACGATTCAATGATGTCGTCTTTATCATCATTTAAGACGGATTTTGCGGAATTTCGTCCGCAAAAGGAGCTAGTGTACAATAAATTGTTGCCCTACGCGAATGAGCTTGATGCAGAGTCACGTATATGGCTCGCTGAGATCAAAGGAAATTTGGGACGCGCTGTCATGCTACGTGAGCTAACACCTGGATGCGTTTTTTGGTCAAACAGATTGAATTTGTAAGCGACGAGATTTTGCTTTTAGAGCATAGAGATACTTTGTACAGTATACGAATGCTGTTTTCCTTTTCGAAGACACAGTCGTTCTATCTTTGGTATCCAATGAATAACAAAGTTTGAATGACATTTATCATTTATTTTCAATTGTGTTTTCTAATAGAAAAACAGCTCAAGTATTAAGCCTAATCTATAATCTCTAGCTCTTTGTTTCCTGTTTCTTGTCTCTTACTATTGTCTTTTACTACTTTTCGCAGTTTTTCTTATACAGTTATAATAGATTTTTCGTTTTCTGTTGTCTGAGATTGACAAACTTTGGAACAGACAAGAAACATGTAAAGAGAAACACGATTGTTGGTAACATGATCGCAAAGAAGGAAGAAAACATAAGAAAAAAAGTAAATAACAAGAAGCAAAGAACTCATTGTAAGTTAGGCTGTAGCGACTGCGCACAGTCAAAGGAATAGAGAATAAGGATTTAAATCCTTGTCTTAAATATGTTGCACATTACATAATTTCTAATAAGTTGAAATTCTTATTTTCTGTGCAGCCCTTTAAAAAAAGAAAAAAATCCTAATTTTTTCTACAATGAGTAGATAGTAATCAGAAGTCTTAATTAGGTCCGATTAGGTTTTCACAATATATGATTACCTAAAAATTGAAGGTAACCAAGAAATTCACAAATGAATTTCATTAATGAATCTCTTGGTAACTTTTAATCTTTAGGTAACCATATATTGTGAAAACGGGCCTTAGACATACAAGATTTGATCGACTGCATTGATTAAGACTGATTCAGAATCACTTTTGACTATCGACTCATTGTAAAAGAATCCTTCTAGGACTTGGGGCAGATAATACTCATTAGATTGAATATCTCTAGAATGACAGAATTGATTTGTATAAAAAAAATAATATTACAAAAGGGCAAGTAAATTACCTGCATTACAGAAGATTCTACCACTGATAAACGTAGTTTTTTAATTTATATTAATTAAGTACCGTTTGCTCATTGTCAATTTATTGAGTACCATCTGCTTTCTAATATGTTATTTTCTTTAATCTGTTTTTTATATTTTATATTATACCTATTTTATATATTATGACATTAGGTTAAATTGTTTTTCAGATATATAGAACTATATGGAATGAAGTTTAGTAAAAAAGATCACATAGCGTTTATAAAATTAATGTATGAGCTTGTTACCATACCGAATTTGGATCCAAACCTTATCAATAAATTTTCTACTACTTTGGTTTTATTGTTAAAGTAAGTGAAATGAAAATCGAAGAAAATCGATTAAATTATTATTTATTATATTATTAAATATTTTAGTACATTTAAGAAAATTCTAAAAGATTGTAGTTAATAAAAAATAGTTTATATATAATTTTAATATAAGTTCTAATTAGAAAATCTGTTTCATGAGAGAACTTTTTTAGATAGAAAGGCAAGACTGATTATAGATATAATTTTATTTTTTTGAACAGAAACAATTAACATAATGTGTTATTGATTTTATTATTTCAAGTAATTTAAACATTGAGATGAAAATGTAAAGATCTAGTCATAATGAACAAATTTTTTGCTACAAAAGTTGTCATGAAATAGAATTTATTTAATCCTTGATTGATATAATCCACTTTTTTCAGGAAAAAGAAATTAATTAGTCCAGATGAATTAGAACTTCCATGGAGACCTTTATATAAGATTATGACACATTGTTTACAGCGCAATACAATTGGAATACATCGTAACCTTTTGTGGTTAAAAACTTTATTACATTGCGTGATCTATTCCGTAAAAATTTATTTTCCCGTAAGAACGAACGATTTTTTTCTTAAGGAAAAGAAACATTCTGATCAGATTCGACATAGGACTAATTTTGTAACATTATTGTAACAGTTGAGCGCTACGCAAGAAATATTAGATGAATTGAGACCGAAGCTCTGTCCTCATGATGGATTAACAATGTGCACAAGTCTTCAGATTTTAGAGTGTTTTTTGCCATTACAACTATCTCCTGAGCATCATTCCATTGGATATCAATTGTGGTTTGATGAATATATGACCATGTGGAAGGTATGCCACAATGGTCCACAATGGGAAAACAATATGATGTGTTTAATTGCAAGATTGGCAGCTTTTAATATTGGGTATATTGATTGGGAACCATATATTCCCTTCATGTTTACTAGATTTATACGATGCTTAAATTTGCCAGTAACATATAAGCAGACGCCAAACAGCTTGAATCACAAAATTGAAATGTCATCAATAACTATGTGGATAGTAGCGACTTTGGTAAGATATTATACGTATAATTGTGGATAAAAAATATGTGCGGGTACATATATGTATATATATATATATATATATATATATNTATCGCAACATAAATTTCTAACAAAATTTTGCGTAACTTCAAGTAAGCATAACTCCGTGAAAAATGTTCGTACTTATTGTACTTTATTTATACATATTCGTACCTTATACATATACTCATGCTTTATAGGGAAATGGCTCAAGTACACAGACATATTTGGAAAAATTCTTGAAAACTATAGAAACATATTTTTATCCAGCAAATTTTGGACGATGGATGGTAAAGTTAAAGGAACTCCTTGTCAAACTTCCATATCATTTTATCATACGTTTACACGTGTACGTAAATGATTAATATATTAATTTTTTAATATATTAATATTTTCTTTTTCTTCTATCTTTTCTTTTTTCTGTTTCTCCTATTTCTTTCATTTTTCTCTCCTTTATTTTCTTCCTACTTTCTTTTCTTTCC
>JAANIC010005803.1:332352-355180 GCA_017607545.1 Acromyrmex charruanus | reverse complement strand
AATTATAATTTAGTAGAATTAGGGTTTGAACGGAAAAAAATTGTACACAAAACCAGCATTTCTTCTTACGAAAAGCTTCGGAAAGAAATGTAGTATGAGACTCGTGATTCATGTGAGAAATATGCGAAAAGAATTGTGCTAGTTGATTTTTCAGAAGAGAAAAGAATTGAATTAATTGATTTTTCAAGATGAAGAAATTAGATTTTTCGCATACAAGTTTTTTAAGAACAAATGACTTTTTGCAAAAACTAATAAACATTTGAAGTTGAAACAGAGGTTATTTTTTTATCATAACGAAAGCTATGTTTTATAAGAATTTCAAAATCTTGCATATATCTCGATAAATAGAGCAAGTGAAAAAATGCCTTTGGGGGGGAGGGGATCTTAATTTTTTTTCAACTTAACTAATAGACCGATCTTAATGTTATACGTCACATTTTGTAGAAATTTCTAAATACCTATCTACATTTTTTGTAGTAAACTTTCTTCCATATAATCAATATATTTTTCGTTCTGTACGAACAAAAAATCTGCTGTTTGCAACTTGCCCAATTTTTTTCGCATATTTTTCATGAATCATAACTCAAACATATACATATCCTTCTGACCTTTTCATGAAAAGAAATACCAGTTTACAATTTTTTTCTGAAACGGTTATTTTTCAGTCTAATTTTACTGGACTAAATATTAAAATAAATTACAGATAAAAATGTATAGGAAAATAGGAGTCAGCTACAGTAGTCAGTCGAATTAATATGTTCAATTTCCATGACTTAAAAAAATCAAAACGCGTAAGGATAAATATTAAAATAAACTGTTAAAAGACAAGATAAACTGTTTTATCAGAGAAATAGACTTCTTCTTATTGTTATACTTACGCACAAAGTACCGCGCTGACTTTCATACATTCTTGACTGTAATTTATTAAATGCCGAAGGGAGTCCTATACCATTCTTTAATTATTGTTAAATATTAAAATAAATATTTTTATGTATATGTTATAGACTATTGAATTGGTTGATGTAAAATATATTTTTTATGCGATTTCAGAGAGAGATATACTAAACCAACATGGGAAACTCCAATTCCTGACAATTACAAATTAACTGATCCTGACGTTGATGCTTTCGTTAAGAGTATATTGCCAGTAGCTATGACGGCTATGTTTAATAAATTTTGTATAAATGATGCATGTCAAGCTCTACAGTATCTAGCTACTATGAGACCGAATTTAGTAATACCGGACATGTTGGACAGAATGCACTCTACATTTGATTCCTTGACTGAGCCACATAAACTTACAGCTTCAATGATTTGCATGGTAGCTGTTGCCAGACCAATGGTGCAAGGTTCTAGGAATATAAATAAAGGTATAAAACTTGTACTTACAGTTGTGTTTCATAGACACTCACATTAATTTAAAATTAAAATACTTTTTCTAAATTCAAAATAGGAATGTTCTTCGACTCAAGGTTTTTTTTATGCCGAATCAAATCTTAGTAGTTCTTTTTTCGAATCTAAATCGAATCAACAAAATGCAATATAACTATTATCTTTCACAGGTTATGCTTATTCAGAAGGACCGATGCATGTGTTGCCACTGCTATTTTCGTTGTTACCCGGAATTGATCCAAATGACGTTGGAAAAACTTTTGCTACGTTCCGTCTTATTTCCGTTTACGCCACGTTAATCCCCATTGTGGATTCTTCCAGATCGACCGCGATCATGACAGAGGAAGAAAGGATAGTCTGTGAGGCAACGTCGCGTTTTGAAGATTTCGTATTGCAGTTCCTGGACAGAGTGTTCATGTTCATAGATTCTAGCTCGTCAGAGAATGTGCGACTCGAGAACCGCAGTGGTAATTCGAAGAGCAAATTGGAATCGATAGCGGAAGTAGCGCTTTCCGGCGTATGCGCGACCCTTCTGAGGGAAATGAGTGATGCAATCT
This sequence comes from Acromyrmex charruanus, assembly GCA_017607545.1. Lineage (NCBI taxonomy): Eukaryota > Metazoa > Arthropoda > Insecta > Hymenoptera > Formicidae > Acromyrmex > Acromyrmex charruanus. Next base: position 353,231 of record JAANIC010005803.1, on the reverse strand, counting down.
TCGAAAGCGCCCTGCATAAGTTGCGTACATTTATGACTGAGCGAATTCTTGAGACTAAAGTCGCGGGCCAACTAGCGGCAGCTGTGTACAATACTTTTTCTCACATTAACGGATGCGATACTTTGCGTGCGCTATTGCCTACACTCACACAAACGATTTTGTCGTTAGTAAGCGAGGAAGAGGACATCTTGAAAGAAGAAAACCTAGACCACCGTCTCTTACATGCTATGCTCATACTGTCTGCTATCGTTGATACACCTGGCAATAATTTGATACCACATATGGATACACTATTCAAAGTTCTCGACCGCGTTCTTCTTTTGAAATCGATGGACGGCAATAAATTGGCTTGTCATTTGTTGAAGTCTATTCTATCGTCATTATCGATGATAACTCCATGGCAGTATAGATCAAATAAGAGAGACTATAATGATTCCAACTATCCTTATGTTAGAGAATGGGGTCAAAGTGTGGATCTTGATAATTTCTGCATCAATTGGTATATTCCTGGCGAAGAAGAAATCGCTGCTATACAACGAATATTCTCAAGATATTTAATGGTTCAAATTGACAAACTTAATAGATACTGCAAAGATACTAGTATATTAAGTAGGTCAGTTCATATATGGTTTTTATTTCAATTATCTTGTATTACATATAATCTTAAGATTCAAATTTTTAACAAAAATAGAGGCACACATCTTAATCTCATACATATAAAGTGGTATTTAAAAATACATATTTTTTACAACAAATTAATAAATAGTAATAAAACTCAAGTCAATACATTAAACGAGCTATAGTTAGGTGTACTAAATATTATAATATTTATTAATCACAAATTATAATTTTCCGACGATAAATTTCAACGTTTCGACTATACTTAGTNACAAATATCTAATTATATATAATTATATCTAATTATATATTAACATATTATGAAGAACATCTCACATTCGAGTTACAATAGATAATATAACGATTTCTAAGAATCACCTTCGTGTTACAAAGGACGGTATCGCAACCATATCATATGTAGTTAAATTTGATAAAAATAAATGATGCAGTGAAGAGTCATGATTCCGAACCAATTCATCGGTTAAGCGAGAAAGGGCAGTCAATATGAATAAATGAACTATAATGTTAATCAATATATTAATATAATTAGATATTTGAGTATTTATGTATTTCTGCGGCTGATGAGGACTAAGTATAGTCGAAACGTACCATTGAAACTTATCGTCGGAAAATTATAATTTGTGATTAATAAATATTATTTAGTACATTTAACTACAACTCGTTTAATGTATTGACCTGGATTTTACTACTATTTATTAATTTGTTGTAAGTTATACGAGCGAAAAGAATTGATATTATTTATATTGCATATTTTTTACACAAAATTCTTAAATTAAAAAAATAAAAATTTCAACTGTTAATAAATATAAATAAACTGCAGGGAAGAATTATTTGCCAGTTTGAACATCGTGTGTAGTATTATTAGAGGTTCCGAATCTGTCCTACCATTATGGACGGAAACACCACTCGAATTGGTCAAATCTTCCGTAAAATGGAATGTATCTATAATACCCACATGTGGAATAAAGAGACATATTACAATGCCTGATGGAAGCAATGTTAGATATTATCTTGTCCAGGTCATGAGCCAAATCCAACGGGTAATGCTCGAAAACGCGGAAGACAATACCAAGAGTTTCTTCGGATTAATACGGGTACGCATATATCAACCACTGAAAATATACACGATGTTCCATTTTAACTTTGATACTGAAATATATAAAATATAAAAAATACAAAAAAATGATTAAAAAAAAGTATACGGTCTGAAAAGGGATAAATAATAATATTCAAAAAAAGTCAATTTTTCAAGCTCACATAAAAGTCATTACCAGTATTGTGCAAGGTACTCTATTTTCACTGTCTAGGTATAGGTACCTTAAATGTACCTTAAAAGTACCTAGGTACACAGATACTTTTATTTTTTACATAAAATTTCAGAAAATTGCATTTTGATGACAAAACGTTTTTAACATTATAAATAAAAAAAACCAATAGTTTACGAGAGATCGGATATTTTATTGTGGCGCATATTGACGAGAAATATTAAATATCTTGTAAAGTATTAACTTTTTGATAATTACGTTTAATACCTTTGTGAACAGAATAATGAGATGAATCAATTGATGTATAAAGAAAACGCATAGTTTATTTAAAAAATTATCCATTTTGCTCACGTTTAATATTTCATGTCAGAATAAATTATAAAATATCTCGTAAACTATTAGTTTTTTATATCTCTATCTTAATACTTATATGCAGAATAATTAGAGGAATCATATTATATAAAAAAAAATATAATTCCGTTAAAAAAATTTTTGCTAATTTTGACTTGATCTTTAGGATATTTTTTCAAGGTCAATCAAAGTCACCATCTTCTTCTCCTCTTGTAACTGAGCATCTTTTATCTAAAATGTTTTTTTTTTAATTTAAGGATTTTGAGATACTACTAAATGGATTAAAATGGACCTGTATATATTCTTCATTAATCACGTGAAATTTTTAAGAATATTTTTCTAATATTATAGATTTGGACTAGTCTATTGCTGGGAAAGATACGATTACGCGAACGTGATGGACGACGCAAGGGTTTCTTAGCCATCAAAAAGACATTTGAAGATAGATTGGTAGGAAATAAGAGTCACATAGCTTCGGTGATAATGGATCGCTGTGACATTCAGCACGAAATTAGATCGATCGCGCAATCAGTCGCACTTACAGAAACTCATAAACGAATAATATTTGAACTGTTCACTTTGGCCGTAGGCAGATACGCGGACGTACGGTCAAAAGCTCAAGCCAGTCTCTTCTCCGCTTTTAAAACTTTCCCATATTCTTACACGCTTATAATGCCGCGTTTTATCGATATTTTGAGGAAAGATACCGAAGAACATCACGATGCATATAAGGTAAGAGTTGTTAGAAACATTAGATATTAGAAACGACAATATAATATAAATATGTAAACAGTGTTTGTTAATATGTAGGTGTGCTTTCCAGCTTCTAGTAATGGAAAATTATTATTAACTACATTGAGAATGACCTAATATAGGTTGAAATATTTGTTTAGATTTGTATTAAAAATATTTAGCAACAAACATCTAGCGTTGGTTCACACCTTATATCCTTTAATTGTACATTTTTGGAGCCGTTTTGATTATTTAAGATAATATATATTCTAATAAAGCTAAAATAAAAAAAGCCATTTCATCTAGATACCAGCAAACACTATAAAATATAAAAATAATGATTTACTAGGAAAATGTTGAATAATAATAAATTTTTATAAAATATTTCAAAATAGGGTGTTCTGTATATATTGCTCGGACCGCAACATGCTCCTATTATTACTCAGGGAGATTTGGATATATTGACATCATTATGGCCAGCCATTGTGCTTTCCAAGCCGTCCGAAAAACTTTCTGTAATTCGCCTGAAACAGAACATTGTAGATACTATAAGTAAATATTTCTGTTTAAATACGCTCGAGCTCGAAATATCCGACACGTGTTCGACGGCTGCACAAGCGTTGTGGGAACACTTCCCGCAACCAGCTTTGCTACAGCCTGATCAAAACGAAATAGAAGAGGGTGCATGGAATTTAAAGCAACTTAATCAATCTAATCTGAAGGCATATAGCAATCTGCTCGATGAACTTTTGCGTTGTATACTCGAGGAATCTTTACATTGGCGGCACAGATTAATGGCGATGACTTTCATACGAGACTTGGTACACCCGAACCAAGTTTATTCCGCAAAATTAGTGCGTTATTTTTTGCAAGCGCTTATACACGATTCCTTGCAAGAAAGAAAAATTGCCACCAGAGTAGTGACATTTATGTTGAAACAACAGAAACGAAAACATTTGAAGGTACATAAATTTTATAAGATTTTGTATAGCAAACATTATTATATCGTTAAACAAAAAAATGCGCAAAGACAAAAGTAATTGTTTCTTATAGTTTGTAAAGGTTGAATTTAAAAATTCTATCACTTCACAATTTTGACAAATTTGTTAAAATTAAAAAAAAACTTATGGGATTCTAAGTAATTTTACTTATCAGTTATTAAAGATCAGAATTAATGTAACTGTCCAACAAATGCTCAAAAAATGAAATTTATACCATAATTTTTTTGTATACATTAGAAACATGAAAAAAAAACTAAGGTGAAGATTTTACTTTCGTACCTCCAGGATACATATCTCACTTACGAAAGAAAAAAAAAAACTTTTAAGCAAGTAATCCTATCGATTTTGATTTTGAGTTGTTTCAGATGTTTTCAATAAAATATAATTTTCTAAATTTTGCTAAAAATGAAATTTTTGTATAGTGAAGACCATATATTATATCATATATTATGTTGAAAAATTACAGAATTAATCCTAATTATATACTTGGAATCTTATTTATTTCCATATAATGATTGAATTTCCATAACATGATTACAACTTTATTATGATAAATATTATAATAGTTTATATATAATCAAAGTGTGTGCAACCTACAATTCATCCCATTCAGAGAACTTTTACAATTCCAAATATATTTTGGGTTGAATAGTTGCATGCGAGCGTGCGTGCGTGCGTGCTACGATATATATATTAAAAAAAAAAATAAAATCTGAACTTGTATGATAAATATACTGATATTTTAGGTTTTCATGATCGCTATCTTGAATCCGCCATTTTGAATTTAAATTTTGATTTGGAATCATCACCTATAAAACCTATAAAACCGTTCATATGAAAGGGATCTCTTTAGGAAACCCGGAGGTACGAAAGGGTTATATTCAATATATGCCCTTTGTAGGCATAGGAGTCTAATCTTTTTGGTAGCTATTATTTATGGTAATTATTGCGAAAAGATTAAACCTTGCCGACGATCTTGATCTTGATTGTCAAGGTCAGGACTGAGTGACCTCCAACAAAGTTTAGCCATCACTCGTTATTCGTTAAAAAGTTATTAATAAGAAAAGTTTATCAATAAAACTTAATTTTTGGACACAACTGTGCTCCAATGAAACAAAGGCCCTTCTTCAACAATGCATTTTTGCATAAAAACAAAAATTATATAAGAAAATATTTTGCATTGTTACAGCAGGGAATTTGTTTCATTGCAGTACAGTTGTATCCAAAAGTTAAGTTTTATGGATGAACTTTTTTTTGTTAATAATTTTTTAATGAATAATCGACGATCATCGACTAAAATCTGTTGAAAGTTACTCAGGGTTATGACCTTGGCAACATATCAAGGTCAAAGTCGTCGAAGTTTAACCTTTTCGCAATAATTACCTTATTTTTTATATATTGTAGACTCGTTAATTTAGTAAGACGAAAATTTAATATATAAAATGCATGCATATGTAGTCATAGAGCATGATTTAGTAAGTTTTGTAGTGACTCTTATTTCAAATAATTACCTTAATTTTATATTTATGCATAAAAGAGCTTGTGGGCAATTAATCTGTAGGCAATAATACATATGACTTTTTCTTTGAAATTTCTATTTGTGCAAAAGTATATGTAGACTTTTCCGGAATAATTTTTATACGTAAACGAAGATATTTGAACATATTTGTCAGCAAATATGATTGTTTAAGACAAACGGTATTGTAGGGATCAATTAATTTGTAGGCCAAACGTAACAGAGCTTTTCCTAAATTAATATACATATTAAAACATTTATTTTTTCCAGATAACGGTTGATATACACAATTTATCCGATGAAAGTATAAAGGAAGGAAAATCGCAAAATATCATGCCCGGTATAAGAGCTGATAATTCTTGGCTTCAGTATAATTACGAAACTCGTCCATTAACCGCTAAACAATGGGACGAGTCCAGATACGTTCACCAACCATACATAGGCTATTACGTTTGGCCAAAAATTTTGGAAGTATACGCACCTTCGTCCCAACAACCCTGCCTTGATCCAGAAATACGTGAACTGACGGATTGTGAGAGGGAGATCTATTCCTTTTTCGATGATCCGCAAAACATTGAGAAGCTTGTAAATTATTTCAGTTTGGAGGAGAAGAAAGGCAAGGACAAATTCAGCACGTTGAGGTGTGTTCTGTTTAAGGGCGTATTTCGCAATCATGGGATCGTTCATTTGAAACATTTCCTACCACATTTGCAACGACTGGTAATGGACAAGCATGAAAGTAGCCAGCGATGTGCTGCGGAGATTGCAGCTGGAATAGTCAGAGGCGCCAAACATTGGCCGTTCCAAATGACATTTGACTTGTGGCAGGCATTATTGCCCATCATAAGAATCGCAATCGCGAATCTAACAGAAGAAACCGTTATAGATTGGGGTGTATGCTTCGCGACAATGCAACAACATAGGGATCCTAATAGGCACCATTGGTTACTTGAATGTCTGATGGAGGATCCACCGTTAAAAGACTCGTTCGTGGAGTGCGGTCGTCTTTATGTACTGCAATCCGCTTTGAATCAACAATCGTGGCGGGTAATGGAATTATTGCAACGTTTGCTGGTGCGCTTGGAGAACCGATTGCTGACGAATCCGTTTCAGAATGTCCGAGAACGTCTGGGATCAGTACTAGTTACTATATTCAATGCTGATTTGAGATTCTCGCACAATACAACTGACATTGTGATTCCGCGAATGCAGACTCTAATCGACAAAATTGTGCCGAAATTAGAACAACTTAAAAAGGATGATATAGACAAACCAAGTAATCTTGACAAAGATGAAACTTTATTAGAAAAGGTGGCTAACGTTTCGGTCGATGAATCAAAAGAAACGTCCAGAGTGGAAGAACAGGAGACGCCTATAAGATTGTTGAAAACTGTTTGCAAATGGATTACGATTAGCCTGGCTCCTTCACAGTATATCATGTCACCAGGATTTTACCAGATATTTCCGATTATATGTCAATTAGAAAATTCGGAAGCGGATGAAGAGCTTAATAAATCATGTTTACGTACCTTAGCAACGCTTGCGCAGGCATTCACATTGCCGGAAGATATGTCAATAGCGTTAACAGCAGTGAAAAAAGTATCCGAGCACTCATCGTGGTCTGCCAGGTTCACTAGCTTGGAATTTCTTCAAGTATTGGTTTTTCACAACATGGGCATAATTCTTAGTAACGCGTTGTGGACTAATTGCGTTAAAGATACCGTTTTGCACTTGTTAGAAGATGATCGTTTAGAAGTTAGAGAGAAGGCTAGTCAAGTACTCGGTGGATTATTGCATTGCACATTTATCACAGATCATGAACAATTACTGGCAAGTAATTCTAAAGATTGCTCATAATGCCGAGCCTCTCTAATGATTCTAATTTTCCAACTTTAAATTTTGAGAAAATTCGAGACCTAAATATTTGCCATTGTGTTTTTAGGAGGAGTTTAAGAGAAAAGCAAGGACTCGATTGCAAAAGAAAAATAATTCTAACAATTCAGATGCGTTGGGAAACAAAAATGATGCGATACGTATACGTCATGGTGGTGTTCTTGGACTGTGTGCTTTTATTCATGCTCATCCTTACGATGTGCCCAAATATGTGCCTTCAGTCTTCGAACATCTCGGCCTTCACATGAATGATCCACAGCCTATACCGGTAATTTAATCATATATTATAATAATCACATCACAAAGTTACATAACAAAATTATATAATTAAGATAAGTAAATTACGTAACAGATTGTTTCAAATCAGTATGTAATTTTTTAAAATCATCGTAATTTGATATTAGAAATAATTTTCATTCATCATATGATTTTATAATTTTTATCGAATTTTTAGTTTTATTTTCATTTTTATTTTAATAAAAAATTAAATGAGAAATAGAAGAAAAAAATATCATGTAACTTTTCAAATTATATGATTTAAAAAAAATCACGTACTGATTTGGAACAATCCATTATATAATTTACTTATCTTAATTACATGATTTCATTATGTAACTTTGTGACCTGATTTTTTTCAGTAGGGTATCGCTGTGAGCTTAATTCTGTATTAATGCAGAAATGCAAGTCAGAAATTGCAACGGTACAAGATTTTGTGGAATGACATTAATAATGACGATAATTAATCGTAAAGCAAAATTTTTTAATTTGCGTCGTAATATCTCCGTAGAGCACGTAGAGGAAAAATAAAAACATTTATGCTTGTACCACACTAATAATTGGGTGCCTTTCAATTGCTTAATACATCTTAACAAACGTAGCAATCAATTTACATATTTTCAGTGTTAATAAATAATTTAACAAAAGCTTTTTTGGTATGAACTCTCGAAATTAAAAATATTAATTGAAAAAAGGCAAATGAGAGTACAGCGCAGTTAATAATGCACAAGCAATAGAGTGAATTTTACTAGTTTATTACAAAATCGTCATATCCAATGAGTGTTTCAACTCACTTTGGAGCCCTGATCAATTTCAATACAGATCCACCATGTGCATCCTCAGTTCGATAGAAGTCATCGATAGATTGCCAATTCTAAGTGTAGCATAAATATCTATGGATTATGTTAAGTAACATTAGTTCTATAATTGAATAAATAGAAATAAAAACTAGAATGACTCACCTTTACAGGACTGAAGAATAATTACAAAAAATTTGAAATACATTTGTTAATTCCATAAATTACAAGATTTTTTTCAAAACTGTGTTATAGTTAAGAAACGTGCTCACAATTTCGTGTCAAATAAATGTCTGTTTAAATTATTATTTGTGTGCTAAGTCAACGTTCTAAGTATTCAGAGTACTCATTCAGGAACATGTCACAACTCTTCGGAACCGATTTGATTCTCCTCGAAATATGTTGTTAAACACAAAAATCTAAGAAACACATATTTTTCTGTACATGTGCAGTTTATGTTTAAGAGGTGCAACATCCCTTTGAAAAAAACGGTATTTCTTTTTCAAACTGAATATCATCAAAAGTATAAAAGATTTAAACAAAAATTGTACGATTTCAAAAGTACTTTAAAATTGTAAAGAAAAAAATTTTGCGAAACAAATTATTAAAAATTATTAGCACTGAAAATATGTGAATTAATTTGCTAAATTTGTGTCAAGATGTGTTAAGCAATTGGAAAATACCCATTGGAGATTGCATTCCGTCATTTGTGTCTCTTGACATAATCAGAAAGGAATATTGCTTCATCAGTCTCAGTATTCAGCGAGTCAAAAACCGATAAGATTATATGTATAATTTGTTACACTTTTTAGGCAAAAGTCGGCTATTGTACCTGTCATCCCTTGCATAAAAATATTATGCAAGATTTGCTTTGATCCAAAATAGGATTATTTCATTTGAAAAGAAATTAAGTTTTTCATATAAAATTTACATGTAAAATTTTCTTTGTGTCCTTTTCTTTGTGTATATATAAAAAATTACATTTAATTAGTAATGCTGTATTAATTATATGACTATCAATAATCATATAATTAATCAATTAATTAATTTGTTTAAAATAAATATTTGAATTATAGATGACAATAAGGAAAACTTTAAGTGATTTCAAACGGACGCATTACGATGGTTGGACAGGAATGAGAGGTCATGCCCAATGTTTTACAGAAGAACAATTAGCCGTCTTACAAGATTTAACAGTGCCGCCATCGTATTATGCTTAATCAGAGATGGAATTTTACAATACAGTATAGCAATATAGCAGAACTGCATTGACTATTGTAACGTCAATTGTAATGAAAATTACATTTATAAAGATTGTAATATTAAGAATTTTAAAAATCATTAAAAATTTAACAAATGGAATTCAAGTCGACATTATATACTTATTTTTTATATAATTTGATATACAATATAATTATAATATAATTTGATACATAATATAATTTTATAAAGCGTAAATACCGTATCAAAATATCCTAGGTAGTTTTAGCAAAATTTATACTCGTAAATATTGTGAATTAAGAACATTATCAAGTTAAAATTTATTTCTTATTTATATATTAATGCTATAAAGTGACATCCAATGATATTTAAGTTAAAAATATATGAAAATATACATAAATTTAGAAACAAAAATTTTATATCTTAGATTTTAATTAAATTTTAAGTAATAATATTAAACAGAGAAATAATTTTTTATCAAGACAAAATTTGTTAGATTCACAAATAAATAAATAACTTAATGCACAAATATAATATTGTTTTTATATAAATATATGATTCTTATCTTCAGTGATATGAATTCATAATACTTTTTTTACTAATATATAATGATCTCTTATACATATAATTGTCGAATCATCATATTTGTTTACGGTATTATTATAAAAAAAAGAACTGTCATGCAGAGTAAGGAAAAAATACTGAGATACTGATCTCGAAGAATGAGTTTTATAGAAAACTATTTCAGATAAAAGTAGAGTTTAAAAATATTTGTTTTCTGATCTTATCAATTTGATAAGGTATCGTCAAGATCAGGATAAAGTCACCTTGAATTTTTTTTTAACGGAATTTAAAAAATTATAATTTTGCAGTGATATATAAGATATTAAAGCATTATAAGTATGCATTACTTATTTGTAGAACATTTATATAATAAAAAATTATCAATTTAATGATATATTATCCAAATATTTATGTTAATATAATCGCAAATTTATATCAATTGTCAATGATGTCGAAGTTCTTCAATTGCCTTCTTGAGCACAGTATAAGTACATACAGTATGGACACTGAACGTCAGCACCTTTGATATAATGGGTCTCAGGTCACATGACTCGCCGACATGTTGAGTTAGAAAGGCGCTTATAAATTTCAGTTTTTATGAAGCTACAGAATGATTTTTCTTAAAAAAGAAGACAATCGGTCGTGTCATGAAAATTGTTTATAGCAAATATACTTTTAAATCAGAGTTATATAATAATATAATGTTAACGAACTAATTATATAAAAATAATCACATTAATAATAATAACATTAAACAGTAATAAGTAAATTAAAACTAATAATTGATTAAATACTACATGAAAATTGTAATTGAATAATTATGTATGAAAAAATAATATATTGCATGAAAATTGTAATTAAATATGAAATTAATTCAATACACACACATGCATACTTTATTATGAGAATACTTTACTTTATCGTATACAAATACAACAGTCTATACAATATATAAGTCTCCGAAAAAATTTGATTTAATTTTTTAGTAAAACTTGATTTTATTAACCCTTTGTCATACTTTTCTCTTACAAATCAAAAAAAAAATTAAGCTTTGTACGAACGACGTTCTCACCCGTGATACTCATGTTTGGCCCGATTTCCTTATCACGAATCTCACACAATATTGTAATAGGCGAAAGAGTTAATTATATTTTATGAGAAGGAAATTCAGCTAATCTAACCTAACCTAACCTGCAATTTCAACTTGCTGAAGGCAACTACATTCCTGGTTGGAAATCGACGAATGCGCACTAAAAATTGGGGACCATAAAAAGTTCAGTGTCCATACTGTATGTTATATTGTGTCTTGGGGCCCTTTTTGTCCGTGGGGACAAAAATTTTCCCAGGATTGTCGGTCTTTAATGATATATTTTATTGTCGATGTTAGAACTCAAATGCGGATTTGCGGATTTTAAATTGCTGTGCTTTGAGAATATACGGGATTGTTTTCCAGCTAGAATACAAAGAAGTTATACTGTAGGTTTGTTTTCTGTTTCTGCACTGGTTCAAAAAGTTGGAAACAATTGACGACACAACAGAGAAAAATATGAGGGCGCTCCTCGTCTCGATACCAGACCTGTTCTCTCCTCTGATATGGTAGATTTTCGTTCTGCCACTGAACTAGCCCTGATGCTATTGATATCTTTGTTGTGTCTATATCTAGTAAATTTCTTACAAAGTGTACACTAAAATATTTTCTGTTTCCAAAATGGCGTCAGCGACGGTGTTTTTTGTTCCAGTGCAACAGAGTATCAATTATGAAACTTTATCCCTAGGATGGAAATTGAAAATTTTTACCATTGAAATTAATGGAGAAATTTTTCACTCTTCACTTTCCTAGGGATAAAGTTTCATGATTGATAAATGTCAGAGACGGTCTCCAGAGACCGTTCTTCACCACTTTAGTTGGAATCTTGCAAAGTTGAGAATGATTAAGTTAACGTTGTAATGCATGATCTACAATGGACAGTAACGATAGTTACGGATTAAGGAGTAGGCGTAGAAATCGACCAATCATAGTTGAATGTGAGGAAGATAATCAACTATGATTGATCGATTTCTACGCTTATTTCTTAATCCACTACTACTACTGCTCATTGTAGACCATGCATAAAGCTAGTCACACACTCTTTCCGTAACAGTAACAGTAAAGTTATCGACCAATCGTGTTTCTTGATTGTTACGATTACAATTACAGACGATCGAATTGAGCAACGCGATTGGTTGAAAACCTACGTTACGTTTACTGTTTACGTTTACTGTTTACGGTTACTGNCTAAAATATTTTCTGTTTCCAAAATGGCGTCAGCGACGGTGTTTTTTGTTCCAGTGCAACAGAGTATCAATTATGAAACTTTATCCCTAGGATGGAAATTGAAAATTTTTACCATTGAAATTAATGGAGAAATTTTTCACTCTTCACTTTCCTAGGGATAAAGTTTCATGATTGATAGATGTCAGAGACGATCTCCAGAGATGTTCTTTACCACTTTAGTTAGAATCTTGCAAAGTTGAGAATGGTTAAGTTAACGGTGTAATGCATGATCTACAATGGGCAGTAATGGTAGTGGATTAAGGAANCGTTCGCGATTACAGCACATGTGGATTTTCATATTTACATGTTGATATAATTTTCATGTTTACAGGATATGCGAAAAGTTAATCTTGACTTAATTGACCTAATTGACATGTTTCTCCTTCCTTTTGTTTAATATTTGATATCTATTCTTAAGATAGATGTCGCATGCAAGCTAGAAAGTGCATCACATCAGTATAAATTTTATGTCCAAGCAGTCGAGCCTGGAAAATTGNGCGTAGAAATCGACCAATCATAGTTGAATGTGAGGAAGATAATCAACTATAATTGCTTGGACTATGCTAAACTTGGACTATGCTAAGCTAAACCTGGGGCTCGATTGTATATTTTGAAATGAGGTGAAAATTACAAAAGTGAGCAATGATTTTACTAGGTATTGACCAATTAAATTATGAATATTCTAGTGAATTTGTTCACTTTTGTAATTTTCATCTCAAGATACAATCGACCCCCTGTTTTTTGAAAAAAAAAAAAAACCAAATTACTTCATATTGGAGCTTATTCTACGATACTAAATATTTATTTCTTTCTCTATTTATACTAATTACATATCGACACGTGTCTTTCATTTTATAATGTTCGATGAAAATCTCGATGCTTATTTGACAAACAATAATTCATTCATATTGTACAATGTAAAACTATTAATGTATACTAGTACATTTATTAGTACATTAATAGTTTTACATTGTAAATAAATGTAAACTAGTTCATTTATTAGTACATTTCTATTGTCTCGTAATGTTTACAAGATATTACTTAAACAACACAAATGCAAATGGAAAGTATATATATCTATCATCAAAAACTCATCTTTTACATTCATTTACAATTAAAAAAAAAAAAGAATAAACAAAATTTATTCATCAATTTCTCAATTTTTGTTTTCAGTCTGGCTTATTGATATATGGTATTAAACGCATCTGTTACCGATAATGGTAAGTTACCGAATAAATCTGTTTCCATAACTTTCACGATCTTCCTAATTATCCCACCAATCATGTGTAATAAATATGTATAATAATAAATAAAGAAATTATTTATTAGTACATTTTATTATGTAATAAATAAAAAATTTTTTATGTATTAGGTGTACAACTTTGCTTCCGCCATTTTCCGATCGAGAGCTTAACGGTAAGTGGTGGTCGAAATAAATAGATCATAGACGTCATACAATAAACTTGGGCATCTGTCAACGTAACCCATAGAAACATTAGTCGATTTGTGTCTGTATCATAAAGTTATTCTCGATTGAAAATGTCAGTTTACAAGCTAAATTCTCGTCATTTGCGAGAGGTTTTAATTTTCTGCTTCAATATGAAGGAATCTGCGGCTGAGGCTCATCGAATGCTCTCAAATACTTATGGTGAGGCCGCTATTAGTGAAAGAACGTGTTGTGAATGGTTTCAACGCTTCAAGAATGGTGATTTTGACGTCGAAGACCGGCATAGCGGTGGAAGAGAGAAGGTTTTCGAAGATGCAGAATTGGAAGCATTACTTGATCAAGACTCGTGTCAAAATCAAGAAGAATTGGCACGATCATTGGGAGTGACTCAACAAGACATATCAAAACGCCTCAAAGTCATGGGAATGATTCAGAAGCAAGGAAATTGGGTGCCGTTCGAGTTGAAGCCGAGAGATGTTGAACGGCGTTTGTTTGCTTGTGAACAGCTGCTTGAAAGGCAAAGACGGAAGGGATTTCTGCATCGCATTGTGACTGGAGGCGAAAAATGGATTCATTACGATAATCCCAAGAGCAGAAAATCATGGGGAATTCCCGGCCATGCTTCCACGTCAACGGCCGAAATGAATATTCACGGCTCCAAGGTTATGCTCTGTATTTGGTGGGACCAGCTCGGCGTAGTATATTATGAGCTGTTAAAACCGAACTGAAACAATCACAGGCGATCAGTATCGAACGCAATTGATGCATTTGAGCCGAGCATTGAAAGATAAACGGCTGCAATACAACGAGAGACACGATAAAGTGATTTTGCATGCTCGACCCCATGTTGCGAAAGTGGTCAAGACATACTTGGAAACGTTGAAATGGGAAGTCCTACCTCACCCGCCATATTCTCCAGACGTTGCTCCCTCTGACTATCACTTGTTTCGATCAATGGCACACGGCCTGGCTGACCAGCACTTCCGGTCTTATGAAGAAGTAAAAAATTGGATCGATTCGTGGATCGCTTCAAAAGATGACCAGTTTTTTCGATGCGAGATTCGTATGCTGCCCGAAAGATGGGAGAAAGTAGTGGCCAGCGATGGACAATACTTTGAATCATAAATGTATAACCAGTTTTTTACAATAAAGCCTCGAATTTCGGTAAAAAAACGGCGGAAGCAAAGTTGTATACCTAATAATAAATAATGAAATTATTTTATTGTGTTATCACCTACCTTAATTCTTATGTCAGCATTGCAAAAGTACTAAAAAGTACTAGAAAGAGTACTAAAAATGACGTCGTTTGCAAGACGGACCATGAAATCCACCAATCATTCATAAGCATTTTTAATTCGTGATTAGCTGCTAAGTTGCGTGATTACAATGATCAATCGGAACACGTAGGCCGTTATTCATAGTCGAGTCTTATTTCAAGATAGTCTTAAATAATGTCTTAAAACGCTAATGCAGCCTTCTGATTGGTTCATGACTTCTTAAGACCGTACTTAAGACAGTCTTGAATATAAGATCTGATTATGAATACCGGCCTTAAACCAGACGCACTTTTTTTCTAAATCTAAGACTATGGGGGCTCGGGGATAATTGAAGAACGATGACATTACCGATAATTAATAAAAATTTACGATTATTCACGATTTATGATACAAAAATATTTTGATAATTTATTATTAAATTCATGACTTTTTATTATATAAATGCTGTATAAATAAGTACGTATACTTTTAATGTGCTATAATATCTTATATATTATATATTAATATAATTTCTTATATAATATAATATATAATCTTTTCTAATCTTATATAATATCTTATATAATATTTTATAAAAAAATTACAATTTTTTTCTCTGTAATTCATCATGTCTATTGAAAATCAAACAAGATGATAACATTAAAATCACAGTTTTAAATAAAAATCGAAAACTAATATAATTAATCATGTATGTATATGTACAATATGAGTGGGTGCAAAACTTAATTGATTGTTGGAACTCGGAGTCTCGACCCGTTATTGCGAGAAATAATGGAGGCTGTTACACCATCGTTTGATTCAAATTTATCGCATGGTACTATACGTGACCCTATACATTGGATCGGAAATCCAGACTCAAAATTCCAGAGGGACCTCAAGAAGAAGAAGAAGAAGAAGAAGAGAGTAGATAATGGTGATCCTGAGCAACTCCGAGAACATCAATCTAACGAGTAATTATTAAATATTTGCATCAATCTAATCTACGTTTTAAATGAATTAACATCGGAGTTTTATAATTCAAAATAAAAGTGATTTTATTATCAAATATAAGTTCTATTAATGTGATAAGATACAATGTTTAATTGAACAATCAATGAACTCTCGAATGAACAATAGACATAACAAACACCGAGACACGACAAGGAACGACATTGATTTTTAGATCTGATATCAATAATAAACTTAAACAATAATATAATAGAAAGGTCTTACCAATATCCTATTAAGTAATTATTCTAATTATATCTCCTATTTCTACACGCGTGGTGAGCTCACTAAAGTCCAATAGAAAAAAGAGAAGATTACTGAAAGACAAATTCCGATTCCACCTCTTTCATTTATTAACTCGATCGCAATTACTGTACATCTACAGTAATAAATTTTTTTAAATGTGAAACCTCTATTCCCTGCAGATATTATCACAGGATCTTTCGATCCCAATTCATCGCATATGTGGTGTACCGTGACTCTTTTTTTAGGGATCGGAAAACTAAACGGGGAAATCAGTTAGAAGAAGAACCCTAACAGCACAAACGTCAATATGTCGACTGTAAGTTGACTTTGCTAAGTCAGACCTTTAGAATCGACTTTGTACAGACGTCCTTCCAGTATCGACTTTAGGATATCTAGTGCGATTTACATTCACAAAGCTTAAATGTGGAATCATTTCGTCATTGTTGTTTAAATATAGTTAAACAAGGATGAATGTAGTTCATGAGTGTGTAGACATGATCGGACACAGTCTAGAATGGTTAACTTAAAGTCGGCTTATAGTCGTTTTTAAAATGGGACATTGTATGACTTAAAGATGTCTCCAAGTCGTCTGAAATCGACTTACGGGCGTCCATTTTTCAGACGTCTAGAAACTATAGTCGACTCAGAATCGACTTAAAGTCGACTTTGTGCTGTTAGGGACTTAGAGACGTCTCCAAGTCGTCTAAAGTCGACTTACGGACGTCCATTTTTAGACGTCTACAAGCTATAGTCGACTCAGAGTCGACTTAGAGTCGACTTTGTGCTATTAGGGACTTAGAAACGTCTCCAAGTCGTCTAAAGTCGACTTACGGGCGTCCATTTTTCAGACGTCTAGAAGCTATAGTTGATTCAGAGTCGACTTTGTGCTGTCAGGAACTTAGAAACGTCTCCAAGTCGTCTAAAGTCGACTTATGGGCGTCCATTTTTCAGACGTCTAGAAGCTATAGTCGACTCAGAATCGACTTAGAGTCGACTTTGTGCTATTAGGGACTTAGAAACGTCTCCAAGTCGTCTAAAGTCGACTTACGGGCGTCCATTTTTAGACGTCTACAAGCTATAGTCGACTCAGAGTCGACTTTGTGCTATTAGGGACTTAGAGACGTCTCCAAGTCGTCTAAAGTCGACTTACGGACGTCCATTTTTCAGATGTTTCTAGAAGCTATAGTCGATTCAGAGTCGACTTTGTGCTGTCAGGGACTTAGAGACGTCTCCAAATCGTCTAAAGTCGACTTATGGGCGTCCATTTTTCAGACGTCTAGAAGCTATAGTCGATTCAGAGTCGGCTTTGTGCTATTAGGGACTTAGAGACGTCTCCAAGTCATCTAAAGTCGACTTACGGACGTCCATTTTTCAGATGTTTCTAGAAGCTATAGTCGACTCAGAATCGATTTAGAGTCGACTTTGTGCTGTTAGGGACTTAGAGACGTCTCCAAGTCGTCTAAAGTCGACTTACGGGCGTCCATTTTTCAGACGTCTACAAGCTATAATCGACTCAGAGTCGACTTAGAGTTGACTTTGTGCTGTTAGGAAACTTAATTGGTTTTCTCTCAAATCAATTGCGCAATCGCACCGTCGGCAGATTTCGATGCGCAGCGGCCGTCAAATTTGATGCCTAAAGAACACACCCTTTGTGTGCGATAGCCTAGAGGCACCATGCACGTAAAATTCAAATTCAAATATCCATCGGGACGCAATGAATGAAATTACTACTGGCGTACGAGTAAGAGTATATGACGAGGAAAGGTGCATCCACGAGCACGAGACTGTCCGGTCTGATGGGGACGACCTGAGGACTTTGATGCAGAATCTACTGGACGTGCAGTCGGAGATCAACTGTTTTTTAACCACACTTATTCAGCAACGGCGAGATTTGTCCAGTGGTACGCTTAATAGCTTGATTGTTCGCGTAAAAATTGTAATCGTAAATAATTTTTTCCTCCTGTATAATTTATGTATAGCTCGATTTTTGCAATTTGACAGAAATGATGAATCAATTGATCTCTTCGGACGTTGACTCGGATTCCCTCGAAGAAGAGGAGAAGAAGGAAGAGAAGAAGGAAGACGAGATACGGACTAACCCCAAAAAATCCAAATTGTCCTAAATTGTGTAGTCTATTAATAAATATTACACTGTTAATACTTCAATGTAGCGTACGAGTGTCGTTTTATAAATATGTCCTCATTTCCAACTGCATGATTCCGAAGCGTGTCATTTTTTATCGAATTCGCTCTACCGATGATGACAACTGGCTAGCGGCTAGAGCGAGATAACACGCGTTTCCTGCGTGAGAACAACAGCCGTTAACTGTTAAGTAACGACGACGGACGTGGCGGTGCGAACAGCCTGGCCAAGATCCACGCACACGACTCGGTAATTTCCCGTCAAGTCAATTATTTTTCCGTTTCTGTTCGGTATTCTACATAGGTATTTCTCAGGTCGTCTAGCTACGTCTATCGAGAATGGCGTTCATAACCTAGCGAGAACGTTCGCACAACCCTTTCCCTCGATATTGTTTCATCCATCTGATTACGAAGATGTGATATAAATAAAAAAATGGAAAGCTGACAGCTGTATTTATTTGCCTATTTAGAAGTTGTGTGTAGAAAATATAATTGCTCTCTAAAAAAAAAAACTGGTTTTTAAATGTTTATGTTAACAAATTTTATACATCTTTTTTCTTTATCTTTAAAATGAATAAAAACGTATTCATGATAAAAGTTTATTTATCTTGTTTCTGCCAAAGTTCGCAGCTGATTTTTGAAATTTTTGTTTTTAAGGGAAAATATGTCTACTATGTTGTCAAACGAGGCTCAACTACGTTACATGATAGAATGGTTTCAAGAATGGTCCGAGATGCAGCGGAATGATTTTCTGGGCGTGTTGCTGGAGAATTGTGGTCCTGCAGGACTTGTGAATGGATTGGTGACCGGAATAGAGAAGTTGAATTGCGAATCTGACAGGCCACCTAGCTTGTTTCAATGTCGCGTCAAGCTCTTCAGAGAATGGAGTAGCAATTGGTCGCAATACGAGAAAAATTCTTTGTTGGCAGCTATTAAGAATACAGACAGTAAGTTTGCTGAAATGTATGAAGAAAGATTATCATCATTAGGAGAAGACAAACAGTAACAAGCAAGCATTTTATGCTGTATAACTTACAAATTCCAGACAGAGAGACATTCTGTTTTTAAAAATTAATATAAATTTAGGGTTTTTTATATTGTATATTTATTTCCTATATATACATATGAGCATTTAATTTGAAAGTGTCATAAATAAAACCATGTTAATTATATATCAAGTTGTTCCCACAGCATAATTATATTCTTTATACAGAGTGTCTCATTTTAACCTTTGTATCAAAATATCTTGAAAAGTACAAAAAGTATAAAACAAATTTTAGACAAAAATTTTATGACTTTGAGGGAGACATAAGAAGGTATTGTTAGTTTGATCTTGGGTGGTGATAAGGGACGACGTCACTTTGATTTTTTTAAATAAAACCTCTACTTTTCACATTGCATATTCTCTTAGATTACTTTGAGAAACACTATATTTTAAAACAAAATATTTTTCATTTAGTACTTTTCGAGATATAATGTTTGAAAGTTGTACCATTGGTTATTAACATTATCCAAAATGTCCAACTGATGGCTTAAATCTTTTGATTGTTGTAATATATTCAAAAGACAAATGGAATTATCTTAGGTATGTCCCCTGTGAAGTCATAAAACTTTTGTTTAAAACATTTTTCCATATTTTTTATACTTTTTGAAATATTTCAATGCGAAAGTTAAAATGGGAGACCCTGTATATCAAAATTTAATTTATGTCGCTTTCAAAATAAAAGAATTTTTTCTAACTCTCACATTGACATCATAAAATATTTATAAAAATATATATCATTGTGAAATAGATGTAGCTAAGATAATATCAAAAATAATAAGAATGGAGAAGTAATAAAGGGCTCGAAATAATAAATATTAAAATAAATAAAGATAGTATAGAATATATAACAGCCAACTGCAGAATTTGTGTAAATTGATTTATTTATTATTCTAACATTGATGATAAGAACATTTAAGAATGATGTCCGACTTTAAGAATTAAATACATTGTTGCTTGACATGTTTCGTCTACGTGATTGAGCCCTCTTCAGAATACAATAAAAATTTTGTAATAAAGAGACTACCTCTTCTTGTATGAAAACTATTTTCGGTGTGAAAAACATTAGAAATATAATTTAATTTACGCATCAAGTTCTGTGATTGGCTCTTATGTACTATATTTATTTATTTTAATATAAGATATCAAATTAATAGAAATTTCATAAA
>JAANIC010005803.1:290858-332028 GCA_017607545.1 Acromyrmex charruanus | reverse complement strand
AATTAATTTTTTAAGAAACATAATATAGAATATAATTTTAATTTTTAAAATTAATGTTAGTATATTAATAGTAATTATATAGTTTCAAGAACTTTTAATAAATTTTAATAAGACGCGAGAGTAATTCTTCAATTGAAAATCTAGTTTATGATTCTAAATCTCAAATCTGTTGTACATTTCTCACGAGCTTAATTTTAATTTTTAGAAAAAGATAATTTTTTCTAGATAAATTAATTTTAGATTTTAAAAAAGTTTACACTTGTATTTCCTTATAATATATCAGTGTGTAAAGTATGTAAATATATATATTTTGTGTCGCGCACACGCTCACACACACGCTCACACACACACACACACGCACAAAAATGGAAACTTTTGCAATGGATATAAAAAAACTTTATTATATTACAATAAATACGTTCCTTAAATATTGTTTATTCTTAAATATATTTCAATGATTTTTATCTACTCCAGTCCTAGAATATTTTTAAAAATAACACTGAGAAACACGGATTTTTTGTAGGGCTGAAGGCAACTGTTTCCGAATCCAAATCTCGAAACGAAGATAGCGAATTGGCTCTAGTTTTTAAACAAAACGGGGTCAAAAGTAGAAAAAAACGTGTTTTTATCATCCTTCAATATCTGTAAAAAACAATAGGAGCTCCTAGAACCTCTTAATTAAAAGCTTAAACTTTGCCCCTAATTTTAGACTACAGATTGAAAATTGCGATGGCATTAACTTAAAATACTCCCAGTAACAATTTTTTATATACAATAATAAAAACAATTATAAACAATAATTTTTTATGATTCTTATCAAGGACTCGGAAATTTCATTTCGGTCCGGTTACGATCACGATCAGAGGCTATATCCAATTTTCGGTTTCGGTTACGGTATATAATTATCTACTGAAGAGAAAGATAATACAACAAGTATAAATTGCATATTTAAAGAAATTCATGTTTATTTTAAGACAACATTGAATTGGAGATATGCAAGCACTAAACAGTGTAAGGCCCATTTCTACCAATACAGTTTAACTTTAATCTCGATTCAACTTAGGGCAAGACTGCAAAAGACTGACTTATAATCTTAAGACAGTTCTTGTATGTTATTAAAGACATGAGATTTAGGCCCAGTTTGCACATCTCGTTGGTGAGTAGAGCACTAGAGATGTAGGTATTCTTATCCGCCATTTTGGTTCCACTTGATTGATAAGTGACACCCACCAGAAATCTGAATAATTTGCAACCTTTTTCGGATCTGCTGCTACAATTTATTACAACGCAGCAAGGCATTTTAAAATTGCAATTTACATTTACTTTGTCACCATATGTTTGTCACAAATTGTATTCTAACCAATCAATCAAGTGGAACCAAAATGGCGGATGAGAATACTCACATCTCTAGTGCCTCAGACGAGGGACTCATTTTGTGGATACTTTTCGAAATCCAAATTCGTCAGTAATGATTGCCTGAACACTGCCGTAACGTATTCCGACCTTAAAAGTAATTTCAGCAATCATTAATCGGTAGTCATCCTCGAGAAGGCGGCCAAAAATGCGAATATTCTCAGTCACGCTGATCTTCGGGCGACATCCGAAGATGACCTTTATTTTCAACTGTTTCTTGTCTTAAAAATTGTTTGTACCATGTTCATTTGAGCCTTCTTAAGGATGTTATCCCCGAACTGTGCCTTAAGTCTTCTCAAAATTTCGGACGATTTTACGCCCTCTGTCGTAAGAAACTTTATAATAATCCGTTACGCAACGGGAAACGTCTTATTATAAAGTTTCTTACGACGGATGAGGGCTTTGATTATATAAGTCAAAGGATGAGGGTACCTCTTGCTCTGATCATGATACTGACTAAAGGAGCGATAATGTGAGGTCCTTAATCTTCAGTCATTTCTACCTATAACGGCTTAGAAGCCGTACCTTTCTGTTCATCTCACGGTACGTATACAAAAATAATTCTGGTTTATATTTGATTCATCCTCATATTTCTCAATAGAATGCCCTATAGGGTATTATGAAATAATATAAATTTTTAACAAAAAAAGTACTTTAAGTTAATAGCACTTAATATTTGATCAATAGCCTAAAAGGGTTTAAACCTAATTAAGGTTTAAATGTACGTTTTATTCCAACTAGAAAATTATAGGAACTCCTATTGTTTTTTTTTTACAGATGTTGAAAAATGACCATAAACATGTGAAACAAAATGAGAACGATAAAATTTTGTTTCTCAGTGTAATCCCTAGATAATAATCAAATTAAGAAAAACAGTAATATACAATATAGAAATATAAAAAATTTTTTGAACTTTGATAGAAACAATATTTTTTTTTAAATAATACAGGTAGTTTTTGCGTTTCTATATGAATTTTTATAAATTAATTTTTTTTAAGCATTTCGCAAATAATATTAAAATAAGATCATGAAAAATACTTTAAGAATACTTACTAAGATATTTTATGCACCCAAAATATATTTAATTGATATATTTTGGAATAAAATATATTTCTTATAAGTAATCCATTTTAGGTGAGTTAATATTTTTTTACATGAAATGGAGATATTGATTTACATATTTTATAAAAATGCAAATTAAACTGTATTATCAAAACAAAAAAACCGTTTTTTTTTCTAATAAAGATTAATTTTTTATATTGATTAGACATATTTCAGTAGCAAGCCTTTAAATCTCGAAATTTTTGAACATCCTGCATATAGATTATTACATACTTGTTTTATTTTCAATTTATTTGTCAGAATTTGTCATATTTTTTTGTCAGAATAGATCCGAATCTTATTTTTTCGGTTTTTGTTGCAGCCATTTTAAGCATATTGCTTTAATTGCACTTTGACCAAGTCTATCTGATTCTTTTAAGATTCTCCTTATATCTTGTGCTCTAGAATACTTCACTGCAAGCAGGTATGCAGCTTTCAGTTGTTTATTTTCAATGTATGCATTTATCTGGAAAAGAATAATATTGCAAAATATATAAAGTACATTAGAAATCTCTTTTGACATATTTAAAAAGTGTTACAAAGTTTATGTATATTTGTATGTGCTCACATATAGAGTGATTTAACTAAATTTTATGATTTATTTTAGCACACAACTTTTGACTTTTAAGGGAGAGTTACATCTGAGATGTGAGCTTATTATGGTGTCAAATCTTATCTGATAACGTTTCTAGGACTAAAAGTCATCTAAAAATCAAACAAAAATTCATTTTTTTTATTTTTAAAATTAAAAATGATAAAATCATAGGGATCATGATTGTACTAACCGAAAATTATCTCAAAGTCAAACAAAAATCGATGTAATTTTACAAAAAACCAAAATTCTGTTGACCACCAAAAAATTTCGGACATTGATCAATCAATATTTCATCCTAAGATTTCTAATTTTTACACTGCAAAACGAAAATTTACTAAAAAGTACAAATTTCAAATTCGTGAATACTTTTTAAATCTACAATATAGTAAAAGCATGATAAGAACTTTAATTACTCTCAAAAGTATGACAAGTTTTGTGGAACAAAATCTACGATTATCTAGCGTCCTTCCATCATCTCTTAACGATTTTTAGAGAACATAATTTAGATGACCTGGAAACTTTATCAGATAAAATCTACTATCGTAAATCCATATCTCAAATATAATTGATCTCACGTCAAAGGGACAAAAGTCAGAGTCAAAACAGTAAAATTTAGCTGAATCATCCTGTATATTGATATAATTGAAAAGAATCTTACTCTTAATTCTGTGTCGATTATCAGTCTGATTAAAATATCTATATGATGCTTGAGTGTTGGAATCTGTTCAGTGTACGAATGAGTCAACAATAATTTCACACAGTGTGCCAAAACATGATCCGAAATAATGTGGGCATTAGGTGCTCCAGAGCTACGGCAACACTTGATCAATTGCTCGATTGCAGCTATATTATTTTTTAAAGCTAACACATGGCCAGCTGAAGAATACACCTTCTGTTGTGGAAGATTATAATCTGTAAAAGTGGTACACACACACACATTGACAAAATATTAGTTCATCTATAACACATATTATTACGAATTTATTGCATTTTATATATATTTCATTCCACATCGCTGATTGCCACCGACCTTGTATTATCCTGAAAGCTATGCCAAATCCTTCTTCAATATCGCGGCCGCACAATATAGCTAAAACGGCTAGATGTATTTTCTGTTGTTGGTTGCCAAATAATGTAGGTAACTGAAGTGTCTGAAAATTATCACTGTCAATATCTGGAAAGAGATTAAAAAATTCAATTGAAGGTCTTTCCTCTTTTTCACAGTTTGCCAGAAACTTGACGATTTCCGTCTGTCTGCATATAGTGTTTATATGTCTGTCTATCTCCGAGGGTTCCATCACTAAAGTATTTTGGCCGCTGTGATCAAAGTTTATGTTTTTTCTTCTTTTAGTCAAGCTCTCCGTCTGCAATTCCAACTCCAAGTGCTTTTGAGCGTCTTGTAACAGATGCGCCCTGTTGTGCAAGTCTGAATAAGTGTTCGCTTCATTGATATAAAAACGGATGCACGTCATCGATGCTCGTACATAGTCTGTCATAAAGAGCTGTATCTGATATAAAATATGCCAATATTGTTTTCTTTCCATGAAATGACAGACGGATATTAAGTATTTCCGCCAAGTAACTAAAGTAGGATCTTTCGTTCTCATCGCATTGTGAAGTTTCTCGACGTGGCCGTTCTTCAAACAGTACAAATAAACTCCGTTAAGAAATAGATCACGTTCTATGTTATTATCTAAGATATATACAAGGCATTTATCGAACTCTTTATGTCTCAAGAAAAATTGTAAAATAGAGGTGTAACTTCCGTATGCCAATAGATAATACAAACTTTCTTGGTAATAAACCGTTTGATTAGCGGGTATTACATATTTAACGTTAAATTGATTTTGGCTAACAGCTTTCAGACTATTGAGCGTTTGTAGGATTTCTTGCGCAGTATCAGACTTGGATTGTGCACTTGACTGCTGTGTTCGGGATCGATGAATGCTTAAAGTATCTAATATTTGAAGGATCTCCGTTAGCAATGGTGGATCTTTTAGCGGTCGACATTTAAAATATTCGTTTCTTCTCAAGTGACCAGTTTTGCACGCTTGTTTTTCCTCATCCGATATTTCGTTCCCCTTCTGCGTGGATGACTGCGTCATCTTTACCGTTAACTCTTTCTTAGGACTTTCGATTAGCTCCTTGGGATAAAACAGCATGACCCAATCGTCAAGATCCTCGTGCGTAATTTTATCAAGGCAATGTTGAAACTTCTCTTTCGCCTGTTCTAAATGTCCCACCTTCAAGCAAGCTTTTCCCCAAGCGGCCCACACGCCCTGTGTGTCCAATCCTGCCTTCGTGCTGACGTCCAACGCCAACGTCCAACGTTCCTTCTCGGTGAGGAGATCACGCAATTTCCTCAGCGTGTGCTCGTCGAGATCGTCCATCGGTATAAGAGTCACACAATCGGATTGGACTAGAGTTGCAATTAGATCCACCTGCGATAAGAATCGATCGCAGTGCGCGAGGCCAGTATTAAATCCAAATTTCGCGCACTTCATTTTAGCCGCAGTTAGCAGAGAACGTATCATCTTGATGATTACCGCATGATCGATTTCGGGATTTATCCTGTCGCCACTAACGGGTTGGAGTAATCGCTTCATCTCATCGCAACGGTCTAATAAGAAACTGTACAAAGAAATTATTTTATTTATTTCTTATAAATTAAATATAATTTATTTTATTATATATATTTCTTACATTTCTCACTATACTTATTACCTGGTATATATTTTAGAATCGCAATATAAGTTAAGAATAGCAAGACACAGCGAAATATTTGGCGCGTATTCAAATGAGAACTCTTCTCTTATGGTGCGATTGTGCTTTTCATCTTTTGTCAATCGCCAATAATCAAACAGCTCATTACTGGATGTCGATGGAACACCTTGCGCCGCACGCATCTGTAATATCGTTTGATGTTGGCAATCGTCACACACGCGTACTAACACGGAACTGGGATAACCAGCCACTTGCATACGATGCCGAGAACACATAGCACAAATAACACGGCCACATCGTCGACAGTGATGTCGTCTGTTAAACATTGAAAATATCACAGCCTTGCAGCAACTGCACTCTCTAGCCTGTTAAATATCAGATTTCGTTACGTAAATTTGCTAATAATTTACTATATATTTTTTTTATAATATACTATAATATATGTACATCAGACTATCCATTTAAAACCGAGGTAAATGGTTTTTATAAAAAAATCCCCAAAATTTTAATAAGTAAATTAGGTACGCACTATTGAACGTTTATATTTCCGGTTCCAACCGCAAATTATCTATCTTGACCAGAAATCGATTTTTTTAAAATTATTATGGTTAATACAGGCATTTTTGAAAAAAGTTATATATTTTTTCGCATAGAATACGAATCTGCAATTAAAAAAATACCATGTTCTATCTGAAAATCCGACTTCCTGTTTGGATGACCCAATTCCGGCCTGTTTGGATGGCCAGAACCGGAAGTTGAAAATATCACCAGTATATACCCGATTTACTTATTAAAATTTTGGAATCATATACAAAAACCATCAGTTTACATCAGTTTTAAATAAATGATACAGGTCTGAAACACGCTGTGTATACACGCGCATGCTCTCGCGCGCACAGTGGCGTGCAAAAGTTTCTGGCCAATGACATTTTGTACTCTAATTCATAAGAAAAAACTTGATAAAATTTTAATCATTATCTGGTATTAATACGAAATGTGGGTAACGAAATTTTATACTAACACCTGAGAATGATTAAAATTTTATCAGGTTTTTTTTTTATAAATTAGAGTACACCCTGTATAGCCACCGTGTATATACATATATATATGTATGTGTATATATATATGTATATATAAACATAGAGCCCGGATTAGTGATCGCATCAATCGCTACTAGCTATCTCCATTACATTTCATCGCCATGGCGCCGAGCGTCGTCACGACTTCAGGTGAGTGGAAATAGAGAGAATTATGAGGAACACGTTATGGTTGATTGAAATCGGTACGTCGGTCGACGGATAATCCAGGCTCTATATTGAGTGTTCAACATAAAGCATTACAAATTTTTATCTCAGTAATGCAGCATTATTGAGAAAAATTGTTTAGAAAAAAGTTGTAAGGTTCAAAAAGATCTATTTACTGATCTCATCAATTGACTTTGGGTAGTGTCGCCAAGGTCAAGGTTCGGTCAATTTTTTTTAATGGAATACCCTATTTTTGATTCCAGAATCTAATAGCCGATGTCGAGAGCTTTTCAAAATCTATAATAAAGTTATTTACATCGGCTATTAGATTCTGAAATTAAAAATAGGGTATTCTATAAAAAAATCGATGTGATCTTGATCTGATCTTGGAGACGCCACCCAAAGTTAAACTGATAAGATTAGTAAATAAATCTTTTTGAATCCTACAACTTTTTTCTGAACAATTTTTTTCAATAATGTATTTCCGAGATAAAAAATTTGTAACACTTTATTTTGAACACCCGGTATACATATATACTGGGTGTTCCAAAAATAACGATAAATCTTTCGTACAGGGACAGAATAGATTAAACTGAGAAGAAAAGTCCTCTACCATTTTACAATTTTTGCAATAGTTAATAAGATATTAATTACTAAAGATTGTCGAAAATTGATCTTCAATAATTTTTTACTCAAATACAATCGACTTTACAGAAAAATTACAAGAGACAAAATGTTAATTTTTTTTCTCGTAGAGCTGTATAAATTTTTTCAGAATTTCTTATCAATTTTTTAGTACTGTATTTTCTTATTTTTATTATATGAGAAAACACGATATTAAAAATTTCTGAAAAAATTCTTAAAAAATTCTTAGAGCTCTAGAAGAAGAAAATCATTTTGTCTCTTACAGTTTTTCTGTAAGATGATTTGAGTAAAAAATTATTAAAAATCAATTTTCGCCAATTTTGAGCAAAATTAATATTGTTAACTATTGCAAAGAGGACTTTCCTTCTCAGTTTAGTCCATTCTGTCCCTGTGCGAAAGATTTATTGTTACTTTTGGAACATCCTGTATACGTGCGTGCGCGCGCGTGTGTGTGTAATACAATATATATTGATTAAAACATAGTTTAGAGAATGTTTTCAAGTTACCCTATCATTCGGGATCCATTCCTCCTTAGTAGGTACATTGACAGGCATAACAAATTCATTATTTTCTGCCTCAAGATTAGGTTGTGACATATTTTTGGTTTTATTTTTTGTGCCGTCACGCCGAAACGATACACGAAAATCTAACGACTTTTTGGCGTAAAACTTTATAACTTCATAAAAATTGTTGATGCCTATATCGGGATGTTGTAAATTCTCTTGCAGCGAGTTCAAAATGTTTTGAATATTTTCAAATTTACAATTCATTAATAATTGTTCCAACATCAATAATGGCTCTTTTATCAAATGGATATATAACGATCTGTCTTTATCTTCCAACAGCTTTAGAATTTGTAGTCCTATCAAAGTTTTCCGATACTTCGGTCGCTCTGCTATTTTGCAGTAGTCTAACAAATAGTTAGTGATAAATTGTAATGCGCTGATAGATTCTAATTTTTTAAGGATCCCTTTACATATTTTCATTGGCTGACTCAATGGTAACACTTGAAGAAACTAAAATATTATCGAATCAATAATAAGTATTTTCGAAGCTGATTATATGATTATGATCTTTATAAATAAATTCTTGTTTACCTTTAAAGCTTGCTTGAAATCTTGCTGCTCATTTTTTAAAAGGCCTATTAAAAAGTCTTGGCTCATAGGGGTTTGCATCTCCAGAGAAAACGCTTGACATTCCAGCCACTCCAAACATAACTCGAACTGATCTGCGTCGATCAAGGACTTAATAATTTTAAATGGATCGATCTTTCCCGTACAATATACAATATCGTACCACGTAATGTTTGACTTATTCATACAGTACGGAATCATTTTATGGAAGATCGTTATTCTGCACAAGATATCGTTCATCCGATGTTTGCAGTGCACTGGCAATTTATGATTGTGCTCGTGCTGCAATGCGTGACATAATGCGTGCTCACATAAAATCATAGGCCACTTGTTGACATTATGTAATATCGTTTGCGTCAATATATGTATATCTTTGATTTGATACAGATACTGCAGCATACTTGTGACAGATAGTACACCTAAATTGGAGAGCATTTGACTTAAAATCAAATCCTTGAAGCGCTGTAACTCTGCACTGTATTTTATAATGATGTCAGCTAGAGCGTTTAATACCTCCAAAGAATCCTGCCAATTATGATCTTTCCTAAGTTCAAAATAATGCCATAACTCGTGCTCAGGTACGCTATCATGAATAGCGGCGAGAATTTGATTATTGTTAAATAAGAGTTTTAGCTTGTTCATCCACGGAGAATTCACAAGATTCTCAAGACACACTATACGTTTTACATTATCATAATTGTTTTCTAAAATAGTCGGATTTTCGTTATGCATTCTCTGTACAAGATAAGAGACGAGCCAACAATGTCTTTCCAGATACTGCAATAAACTAGTTCTTAATATACGAGTCTGCCAAAGTGATGTCTGTATAAAATTTGTGCTTGTGACAGTAGATATATTATATTTGGAATATTTTAGTATCACTTCGTATGTATAATTAGACGTCATGTATTCCAGATTTATATCTTCGTTTAATTTTTCGAAATCGGCTATTGAAGGCAAATTCCTGTTAGTGTTTGTCTCACCATCAGTATCTCGTGAAAATGTGTTTTGATACTGCCTCACAAGATTGAGTAAGCTGATTTTTTGTTTTGGCTCATTTACAGACTCATCAGGTGACACGAATGAATAATGCGCGATATAATCACTAGTCGCTTCATTTAATGCATCGTTTAATGTCTGCGCTTCATACACCTATAATGTTAAACATATTGATCATATCCATCCTTTACCACGACAATAAATAACATTGTTTAACAAAAAAAAAAGAGCAGGTGATAATTGTTTAGATGCTAGATACGTATATTAAAGTACTCTATCACGTCACAATTTTGAGAAAGAACCTTTCCAATTTTTATACAGGTTCTGTGTCCTTTACATATAATAACCAAAATTTAATTAAAATTTAAGATTATTAGACGATCAAAATATTTCAATCAAATCTTCATGCTTAAATACAAATTTCTTGTGTGAATTTAAAACGATGCTGTTTAGAGATATATTCTTTGAAATATTGCTACATTTTGATATGAAATATATATATTTAGAAGATAGATTATTATTTCTAGTTATCATTTAATATCCAAAAATTTTAAAGAACAAATTTTTTAAATAGTCAAACATATTTTCTTCTAGAAGACTTTATCATTTATGTCCCTACTTCCGGGATCTATTGTAACAGTGACTAAGAGAAAAATCGTAACACATTTTAAAATAACTTTTAAAAAAGTAGTTAAGTGACAAAAAATAGTTTATTACTAATCATGTGCTGGTCTATAAACTTATAATTATAATAATATGTGATAATTTGCTAAACAAAGCAAATGGACGAGCGAACATACGTGCGTGCTACTCAAATGTACACTTAAAACTTTGTGGACATATGTTCGAAGCATTAGATTTTTGATAAATATACTTTAAAAATAAAGAAAAATAAGTATCACGTGACATTACTCGTGTTCCGTGCACTAATTTTTTTATTAGCGATTATTAATATAAGGTTCAAATTGTTCAAAATATGAAAGGTATAAAAAATATTTTTTAAAAACTTATTATCCAAACTTGAAGATTTTTCAGATCGTTGAATATTAATTTGATAACAATAAAATTCAAAATTTAATCAATATGGCAGATATCAAAATTTAAGAATATTTGAATTTTTGGAATAATTAAATTTTTTTCACATAATTTACATTGAATTATCAAACTGATATAGATGAATCATATATTAAGCAAATTAGTATTCAGCAACCTATATAATTTTTAAGTTTGAATAACATAATTAAACCATACAGAGAGAGATTCTTAAAAGCCTATACAAGTCGCAACTTTGCTGCAATAAAGTTTATTAATAAATATGTTTTTAATCATACTCGGCATGATAAATTCCTTTAAAAGACTGAAAATCCTGACAATATTAATTTTAATTATAATAAAATTTCTCCGACATGTTACACAGTATAGATATAATATGCTAAAATACTCTAAAATATTCCTCTTCCATAACTATAATTGCAAATTTCTCAAAATTGACGTGATAGAGTAATTTGGATTATATTCAAACGCGATTGTATTCAATACCCAAAAACTATGTAAATCCTCATTTTTATGTCAAAAATTAAATTTTTATTGAACAGTATAATTAATCGATGCGTCAGCTTACACGAATCTCAGGCGTGCCATAAAACTCATTAGCCATGGCGAAGATAATCCTTGGATTTTGCACAAGATCTAAATCCTGCCATGCCAATTCATTGAGCTCTTCCACTCGCGTGAAGAATTTAATATCATTCGCGAGCTTACCCAGTAATTTCGATCGAAGAGCAGCGAGTGTCACTAGGCCCAAGTCACCAATTATATAACCGATCGACATCAATGAAATCGTATGCCTCAAACTTTCGAGAGGCGGATCTTTGGACCATACATCTAAATTCGCATGAAGGAACATAACGTTCCAAACATTCAAAAAAAATGTCAATGTTTCGTCTCCTACAGATAATTCGCCGAGATCGAGACTGGCAAGATTCGATGTTTTGTTTAGAATCATTCGTATATCTGTATGATCAGAAATACTTCTCAAGTATGAATTATCCAGATGAGATCTTCCTGAACTTACGTTGCATAAAATCTGTAGAAGCTCTGCCAATATTTCCGAAATATATTGATTTGGTCTTTTTATTACATTTTTTACACCCTGTAAAGATATTTCATATTACACTATATTACATATTGTTTATTATATGTATACAGAAGTTGTAAAGACCGTAACAACGCTTAATGGGAGATTCCAGACATTATATTTTGAGACGAAGACTCTAATATCCAAATATCGAAGTTATAATAATTTGTTAACAAATATCAATTTTATCTTCACATACATAATTTTTATATCAATATTAACAAAAACGACTATTAGCTTTCGCTTTTAGCACTTTATGTATGTTGTATCACACTCGAACGCGAAAATTTTAGGCGATATGATTCGCTAACTTTAAATGCTTATAATTGAAAAACTATATTATTGCTTCGATATTTTCATATTAAAATTTTTGTCTTAAAATAATTTCAGGAATCTACTCTTAAGCGTTGTTACGGTCTTTATGGAACATTGTATATATTATTTATTAGTTTTTTAGCACGATTAGTTTCCTACCAATTCTTCTTGATTTTTATTCAGTATAATGTATTCCGAATCTTTGATACTACTGCACTTTTTTTTATCATAACAAGAAATATTCGGATATGCGTTTACAAGCATACTGTATATTAAGTTCACTTGCAAATTAGAAGCGATCTTTTCGAGCTTATCTGGCTCTGTATTCAAGTCGAATATCTGATATCCAAAATAATGATGTAATGGAGTTTTTAATAAATCAGATATTGTTTGTATATTAGTGTCGTCTAAAAATAAAATAATAAATTAGTATATGTCTAATTAGTTTAATTTTTTTTCTTACTGTATAGTGTCTCATATATAAAACAGCTATCTTTTTACAATTTTTCTATGTTTTAACACAATTAATTTGTATTGATAGTTTTATGTTCTTATATGTATGCATGAATAATATAAATATGTAATTATTTTGTATTAATAATAAATAACATGTCAGTTAAAATTAGCTTAATTTACTTTTTATACAAAAAAAATTATGTTTTATATATATATATATATATATATATATATATATATATAAAAAGAAANCCTTTATATTAATATTTTTAAAAGATCTTTCATTTTAAATCTGCATTTTATAATTTAAAACAACCGATCCAATATGGCGACCAAAATGACAACTAATAATAGAATCTCATAATATATAAAAAAATACTGATTTTAATGAAATTTTAGAAGAAAATCTTAGAAAACTAACATAGATTTCATAAAGAGACATCCTCTTATTTCATAGGAAAAAATTAACTATTGCTAAATTAACTTTATTAATACTAATAAAAACATAATCTGTTTAGATAATTGAAGAAATAAAAACTCATAATTTATATATTTGTGGTTTGTTTCTATTTAAAAAAAACCTTTAATTTTTTGTGTAGTATATAAAATCTACTAAAAACGAATTCTATCAATACAAATTAATGCGAAAATAAAATTCATATAATATTCGTATAATAATCCTCGAAATAATCTAATATTTTAATTTTTTAATAATAATCATATAACATTCTAGGAATATTTTATGTTTATAGGAACGATCCACTTTGAGCAAATATAGAATTTTTCTTATTTGATTAGTTTTATTTTTAGCTCTTGTTTAAGAAATATTATCTAAAAACAAAATGGTATGTCAATATTGGTGACTTTGTTCTATACATATGTAATAAATAATAAAATAAATTTTATTTAGAAATGATTAAGAATCAATATTAAGGGATGAAATCATCCTCATATGTAAGACAGTTTTTGACATTTTTTTGTATCTCAAAAACTGTTGAAAATATAAAAAAAATCTTATACAAAGAATTAATGATAAAAAAAATACCTCTATTGTGCTTCTAATCAATACTTTTAACTAAAAATAGTTAAAAAATTGATAAAAATTGACATAAGGAGACCCATTGGGGAATGATCTTGACCTTGACGTACATATGTTATCAAGATCATTGAGGCTGGGTTCCTTTTTGTCAACTTTTACCAAAAAATTAATAAAAATAAAATAATTCAATATAGAAAAAAGCATGCAAGCCAACGCTGGTTCTTATTGCGAATATCTTAATATTATTTATTCATAATAAAATGTAATAAAGTCTAGACGTTTCGATCATTATTAGGTCATCTTCAATAGTATTTCCGTATTTGAATATAATGTTTATATAAATTCGTCGTTAAATTTTCCTTATCGTTCTCCTATCATTATAAATAATTGTCTTAAGAGACTTACAAAAGATTTACAATTAAAATAGTTAGAAAATATAAATAATATAAAATATAATTGAAAATATAAATTGAGAATGTAATCATTAAAAATTTCGCTTGTTTATTATTCGCCGTTTTGCTTCGTATGTACATGTTCCATTCAAATATGTGCCATTCCGTTTCTTTTATCAATTGCTCAATTTTGCCAAGAAAAGGCTGGTATTATACATTTCTATTTTTATTTTCTTGCAATAACTGTGGACAATATTTGCATGGAAGTCGTCATTTCTACAACATCAAATTAAGAACTTAAACGAATTTATTAAGAAAGTCATTAAAGTAATACAGTCGTTATAAATTTGAATAAAATTGTTTAAGATTTTCTAACTTTTTTTCAAAAATTGATAATTCATAATGACCGTATCAATTTTAATGACTTTTTGAAAAAATTTGAGAGAATCTTAAACAATTTTATTCAAATTTATAACGATTGTATTACTTTAATGGCTTTCTTAATAAATTCATTTAACTTAATAACTAATTAGACTAATTTTATTACTTTAATGACTTTCTTATTAAATTTGTTTAACTTAATGACAAATTTGACAACTTCTCACAAAAGGTTGAGTTCTTAATTTGATGTTGTCAAAAATCGAAATGTCAATAAGAACCAACGTTGGCTTGCATGCTTTTTTCTATATTGGATTGATTTACTCTAGAAGCCATTATTTGATTGTATTTAATATTAGAAAAATAAAATAAAATAAATCAATAAATAAAAATATTAAAAACAAAAAAAATTAAAAAATCTTAAAAATTAAGAAAGATAGAATTAGAAACTCGTCATATCTTTGTTGTTAATTTTAGATTATGCAAAATATAAGGTTTTTTCATTAAAAAAAAAGAATATAAATTTTATCGGTATTAGATCTAACGTATTCAAACATAAACTTAAATTATGATCATATTTGAAATCAGAAGTCTAAAAAAACTTATGTATAAAATTCCAATTGCATATAAGACAATCTTTTTTAATTTGACTATCATATATATCAGTTCTGCCATTTTGACTTTTTCAACTTCAAATTTGTAATCAACGACTTCAAAAACTCTCATATATTAACATTCAGTAAAATATGATCAAAAATAAATTTTGTGCAAAAAAAGGATGAAATAAGATAAATAAATGAACGAGTTTATTAATACCTGGGATGATAGTAGATATAAGCTGTAGATACAAGTAGATGTTGTAAAGATATTTTTTGCTATCAAAAATATCAGATATTTTTTCTATCGTTTTTAATCCTAAAATATAATTATTGCTGCAAGATTGCGTCTCCATAATCTCTATTTTTTTGAAATCATATAGCATGTGATAATTATTCTCAAATTCGTTCCAAGTGGCATCATTTTCTCTCCATTCCTTTACATATAATGGAATTCTGGCATCACACAGTATAACATTCACAGACACATTATTTCTATTTTCGTAAAACAATTGATAAATTTTTGAAAAGAAACTCGCATGTCCTGTGCTGTCAAACGTTTCACAGAGTTTTAGATACTTCATCGCTACATCACATAGATTACTCGAGATCTGATATGTTTGGCCCATAGTCAAACTTAGATCCAGCGCGCTAAGAGTTAATATTTCGTTGCTACGTAGAATATTTGTATCTAATATTAGTAAATGTACTTGTTGAGATGCTAAAAATGTTTCAAGTTGGTTGATGTACTTAGAGGACTGTACACCTTCCTGTGCAGCAAATTTTATATTCTGTAAACGTATTGTAACACATCTTACTTATATTACAATAAGATTTATCATACAAATCGTAAAATATATTTACCTCTAATGTAGAAGTTTTCGAGCTTTCTTTAAAGGAATCTATTGTGTCTAAAGTATGAATGTGTTTATATAGATTCTGCTTAAACGTGTGTAGTGCTTCTGAAAATCGAATCTCACCATCCAATTGTGTGTTTTCCATGTGGAACATCTAGGGAATAGAATATATTTTTAAATGATATCAGAAGGAGCTTAAAATGTTAAATCAAAAAGCAGTTATATTACTGTTAATAATTCAGATTCGTATCTTACAAACAATTTCACATGCAGTTAAATAATTAAAACTCTATTTGTAATCTTTAATTCAAATCATAATATCTTGATCAAAATTATAATGGTTATTCAGTATAGATTGATGTACGGGATACCAAAGTCTTTGAAATTGCGTTGGATGATGCAAATTATGACGAAGAGAATGAAAACGAAATGATTCAACCAGTGGATCTTGCGGATTTGAAATCTCTTGTAAAAGACGAAAGCAGATATGAACCATTACATTCTCATGTAAAATATTACAATGAGCATAATGCCGAAAGTAAAAACCGGTATTCAGATATATTTCTGCTGCAACCACGTATAAAAGAAATATTCAATTTGGAACAAGAAAATAAACCATTTATTGCTGGTTTTAAGCATAATTTAGATAAGGTAAATATTTTTATTAAAAAAAATAAAAGTCAAACGTTTTTCATTATTAAATCTATACTTACAAAAAAAAAACCAGTAGAAAATAGGAAAAAATTATTAAATTTCAAATACTAAGGCAGTATATAATTATTACAAAGATGCTTAAAAGATGAAATGAAATTTGAAGTTTGTATTTTAGTAAATTTTTTGTACTGATTAGGTGAGATAATTTTCCAATGAGATAATTGTCTAATAATTCTCTTTATTTACAAATGGCACGTAACAAAAATTAACGTGTCATTTCTCGCTTCTAACGTCACGATTCAATATGACTAATCACTAAAGAATCTTAATCGGTATCAAAAGTTTGTCAAAATATATTCTTCAAGTTCCATCTTCGTTTTTTTCTGTACTCGTATCATAATTATTAAATGGTTTATGAGCATTCAAATTTCTTAATTTTTTTCCTATTTTACTGCACCGCTTTTTCTTTGAGTATATAATGTATTTTTCCAAAACCATCAGGCCACTGATGTATAACAATAATTAATACAAACAATTAATTACATTCATTGATTCTAAGAATATAAAATTCATATATTAATCATATTTATTAATTTTTTAATAAGAATAAGAGAAATGTACGGAATTTTGAGAAATTACAAAATTATAAAAAAGATACAACAAACGTTGTCACAGGTACTAATTAATACGTGTAATTAATCACATCATATTATATCTATATTATAATAAATGAAAAGAGAAGAAATAAATATTCTTCTGTTGGCAAATAAATAGACAAAAGTGTAAAAAGTGTTAGAATAAAACGCGAAGAGACAACAAATCATTATGGAGTAATAAACAAAGAGATGGATTTTTTCCAACTTATAAGAGATAGGAATATTACAACTAGTAAGACAGAAACAACGGAATATTTCGTAATAACGCCAGAGACACAATATAACTTATACTCATATGAATATGATCAAAAAACTGCAAGTGAAGAAATCAAAATTACTGTGGATCAGTTTTTAATTTCGAAAAGACAAGTTGCAGATAAAAATAATTCTAATAAAGATTCATACGATGAAAACAACAAACTTAAAATGGAATACGAACAGCAGCTGGAATATGATATAAAGGAAGGAAAAGTACTGAATTATAGTCAGAAAGAATCGAAGGATATGCCAAAAGGAGCGTTGAAAAGATTAATAGATTTAAAACCATCGAAGAATTGTACGAAGGAAGAATTGAGCCAAATCGGAATCAAAGCAATAGAATGTCTTTCATACGAGTTTCAGCGCACGAAAGACATAATGGCCGCGAAGATGATTCTTTCGAAAACATGGTTGGTCCTTCGAGTTTGGTTGTTAATTTATATTGTTGTGGCAATTCCTTGTTGGTGTCAAAGAGGTAATTTCATCAATCTTGTATCTTTTCTTGGAAAAATTATTATATGGAAATATTATAATATTGTATATGTGAAAATTATACTATATTTTAGGATGGTGTTGCTGGTGTTTCCGTTGTAAATTTTGTTTTCCACGAAAAAGAATCATGTTCATCAAACGATATTACGCAATGAATCCGCCTGGCATTTTCGTGAAGGATTTAAAAAAGGAGAAAGAGTTTATTAAATATGAAGCTACTAAAGATGAATACGACACATACAAGTCTTTCGAAGCTGCAATCAGAAATATATGAATATTAATACATTCGTTATTTGCTAATCGCATATAATTTAAATCCAATTCAGATATTCATTGATTTATATGTTTATCGACACTTTTTTATTTAGAAATAGAAACATTTTCCTAGATGTACGAGTAAGAAATACGTTTATTTTTAAACGATGAATGTGCTAATATTCATTAATTATAATTGTACTCAAATCTTACATCATGATATATTGATAATTTGTTTGTGCGGCATAAAAACTATTAAAACATTTGTTTAACTTCTAATTTGTACAGAAGACAAAAAGTTAGTAAATCAAACATAATAAAAATGCAAATACGAGTAAATATTAGATAATAATACGATGTAAATACTAGATGAATGTGTACATAAAATTTGTTATTTAAAGATATAAAAAAAATGTAAACGATTCGATTCTTTTGTCTTAAAAATCCTCTTTACTACAATCTTACAAAACAATTAAATGTGTCAAGTTAACTATAAAATTACATTAGTAAAAAACATGTAAATTATTGTCAAATGGAATGATGAGGTGTATATTCAAATAGTGGTTACATTGTAAAATTACATATCTAGAAATAAAATAAGTTATTATATAGAATGCAAGGTTGAGAAAATTACTTTACAAGTTACTTATAAATTACATTGTATTGAGTCGGAGGAAAAGTTCTGCCGTATTTCGTTAGCTCAAAATTATCTACAGAATATATTCGTTGCGAAATTTTCGACTATCTGACGTAAAAGCTTAAAGTTTTTCCTAAAAATTCGTTTTTAAAAAATGTTTCTACAACTTTTTGTTACCAAAGTTACATGCGGATTAAATAAAAGAGCATTCTAATTTTGATTGCTTATAACTCCATTAAAAATCATCATCGCAATTAAAAAATCAGATTCTTAAAGCTGAAACTTTCCTCTATCGAATGATACAATTACTAATTTTTTAAATGTAGAATTATATATAAATTTGAGTTAAAAATATGATATTACTTTTCTTTTAACCATTGCGCAATAATTATAAGAATAGTGTAATGTCATTTTTAGCTCAAATTTATATATATCAAATATATATTCTATTTTTCTTAAATAGGCAATTATATCATTCGATAGAACAATGTTTCAGCTTTAAGAATCTAGTTTTTTTCTTTTTTTTTTTAAATTACAGTACGATGATTTTTAATGGACTTATGAGCAATCAATGTCAGAATGCTCTTTTTTACTTATCCGCGAGTAGCTCAGGAACAAAAAA
Source organism: Acromyrmex charruanus (assembly GCA_017607545.1). Taxonomy (NCBI): domain Eukaryota; kingdom Metazoa; phylum Arthropoda; class Insecta; order Hymenoptera; family Formicidae; genus Acromyrmex; species Acromyrmex charruanus. The sequence goes on along the minus strand of JAANIC010005803.1, from coordinate 312,430 downwards.
TCGTAGGCATATTTATAAAAAATAATTTTGTACGGAAAGTTTCAAGCTATATAGATAGATAGTTAAAAATTTTTCATTTTTTTTCGCTCGTAGTTTCTATATATATATGTAAAAATTACAAAACTCACATAAATTAAAAAAAAAATATAGTAAGTATTCAAAAGAGTAGAGATTCCAAGCTTTAAATTTTTTTAAATTTAAATTTTGATAATTTTTAATGAAGATATTGTGTATATAATTTTGAATTAAAAAATATCGCAGAACTTTTCCTCCAATCTAATATTGTACAAATTGAGTACAATATATTTGTATTTTATTTTTTATATTATATTTTATCATTTGCTCCAATTTTGAATTACCTTTTGTATTCAATTTCTATAACAAAGCATATAAAGTAATCTAAAAAGTAACTTGACCATAAAAAGTAACCCAACCCTGATAGAGTGTTTAGTAACTACATCACCTCTCGTGAGCAGATGGTCGAGGACTAAATTGAGTTGAAAAGTCCTGTACCATTTTGTATCTTCCATAATAGTTTTTTTTTTTTTTTTTTTTTAATTTATTTATTACAATCTGTCTACTTTCATGTAGTACATTCGGCAATATTTATGATACTTAGTTAAACATGTAAGTAGTGCGTCCACTGAAGCACCCTTCTACAGAAATATAAAATATTAGTATGTCAAAAGAGCTGTTCTCTATTGTTATAATTATTATAAATTGTCCGTTGGTATTCTTCTTTTAAGTCTTCGCATTCTTCTGGAACATTCCATGAGGTTTTTCCCGAGTTCATTTGGGTGGTTTTTAAGACGGTCTTTGTAGTTTTTACAGCATTTTGTAATTTCTTCTTTGATTGTTAAGATTTCGAGATCACGATGTATGTTTTCATTGGTTTTAAACCATGGTGCATTTGTTACCATTCGGAGAACTTTGGATTGAAATCGTTGAATTATTTCTGTATTAGATTTTGAGGCTGTTCCCCAAAGCTGGATTCCGTATGTCCATATTGGCTTCAGTATTGTCTTATATAGGAGAATTTTGTTTTCGATTGTCAATTGTGAATTCCGGTTTAATAACCAATACATATTTCTTAATTTTAGACCAAGCTGCTTTCTTTTTGTGAATATGTGATGTTGCCAGTTTAGGCGCCTATCCAGATATATCCCAAGATATTTAACAACTTCTGCTTGTGGGATAGCTTGACCGTTAAGTGACACTTGTGGGCAAGTTTCTCTTCGGGTACTAAATGTTACATGTGTGGACTTAGTTTCATTGGCTTTTATGCGCCACTTACATAACCATTTTTGGACATTGTTCAGATTTGATTGTAGAATATTAGATGCCGCTGTTGGGTCTTTGTGGACTGCTATAATTGCAGTATCATCTGCAAAAGTTGCTGTTGTCACCTGACGGGTTGTGGGTAGGTCAGCTGTGTAGAGTAAGTAAAGGAGCGGGCCGAGTACGCTTCCTTGTGGCACTCCTGCTTTTATTTCATGCAGGTTGGTTCTTGCGTCTTGATACTTAACATAGAAGTATCTATTTTGTATGTACGATTTTAAGATTAAGTAATAACTTAAGGGTATTTTTTCTTTAATTTTGTACAGTAGCCCCGTATGCCATATTTTATCAAAGGCTTGTGTGATATCCAAGAATGCAGCTGAGCAATATTCTTTCTGTTCCAGGCCTGTATAAATTGTATTGTATACACGATGTACTTGTTCAACAGTAGCATGTTTCTGTCGGAATCCAAATTGATGATTAGGGATTAATCGCTTTTCTTCAATTATTGGTTTTAGTCTTGAGTACAGTAATTTTTCAAATACTTTTCCCAAGATTGGTAATAAACTGATTGGTCGATACGACGTTACATTTTCTGGACATTTTCCTGGCTTTAGAATGGGTATAATCTGTGCTACTTTCCATTGCGATGGGAAAAAGCCAATTCTTAGTATAGCATTAAAAAGCTGCGTTATGAATTTCATTCCGATTTCTGGTAAGTTTTTAAGTACTAGTCCGGTGATTAAATCGTATCCTGGAGCTTTCTTCTGGTTTAGTTCCATTCGAATAGTTCTTACGATTTCTTTTTTTGTAAACATTTTTGATGGGGGTACTTGCTGATGAGTTGCGCTCATTGTCTTTTGGATTTCATCTTCAAAATCTGTTTCTTTCTCGGCTGGGTGTGGAGTAAAGACGTTTGAAAAGTGTTGTGCAAAAACATTTGCTTTTTCACTTGCACTTTTCGCCCATGTTCCTTTTGGTGTTCGTATTGGTGTTGACGGGATCACTGGTTGTTTTAGGCGTTTGGTCGCTTTCCATAGAGTATAGTCGTTCGCTTGAGATGCGCTCAGTGTTTTTAAATAATCTTGAACTCCTCGATTGCATTCAGAGTTTAGCAGTTTGCGTAGATTTTTTATTGCTTTGTTTAATTTGGATTTTGAGTCTGGGGATCTGGTTGTTTGCCATTGTTTCCTTATAGCCCTTTTCTCTGCTACTTTTATCTTTACTTCTCTTGAGGAACTTATTTTTCCTTTCGCATTTGCAGGAGGTTTCGGAGTGGCATTCCATGCTGCTGCCTGTATGCATTGATTGAAGTGCTCTACTGCTGCTGTAACTTCATCGTCCGTTTTTAATGATAATGTCAATATCAGTGTATCTTCGATTTGTACTCGGAAATAGTTCCAGTCGGTTTGATTATTGCACAGAATACACGGTTTTTCAGTTTGCAGTACTTCACTGTTTACTCGAAGGAGAACTGGTGAGTGGTCTGATGATAAGTCTACGCTTGAAGTTGCTTTTAAATAGTGTTTATTGACGTTTTTTGTTACATAAAAATCGATCACATCCGGGATTTTCCGCCTGTCAGTTGGCCAATACGTTGGTTCACCTGTTGAAACCGTACCAAGTTTTAAGTATTGTATTGTTTTATATAGTTCTCTTCCCTTAGGGGTTATTAGCCGTGAGCCCCATAGAGGATGTTTTGAATTGTAGTCTCCACCTACTATAAACCGATTTCCCAGTGTTTTGAATAAGGTTTCGAAATCATCTGTTATCATAATGTGCTTTGGCGGACAATAAATAGCCGAGATTGTGATGGGGCCTTGCCAGTCCTCCACTACTATCGTTGTGGCCTGAATTTTTTCAGTCTGATACATACTAGTGGCATGATGTTTGATTGTATTCCTAACGATGACGGCGGTCCCACCATGAGCCTTGCCATCTGGATGTTCAGTGTGGTGGATTACGTAACCTTGAAATTTTATATAACTCTTTTTTGTAAAATGGGTCTCTGAGATTAACATAATATCTACGTTATGTTCTTTCATGAAGGTTTGTAGTTCTAGTTTATGTTGTGCTAGTCCGTTGGCATTCCAAGTTGCAATTTGTAGGATTTTAGCCATTATACCATTTTTGAGACGAGAGTAGTGAGCAAGTTGAGCATGGTACTCACCTGCTCCGTAAGCTTTTTTATCATTGATCTGAGTTCCTGTAACTCAGCGAGATGGTTGCTGTTGTTGTTGTCGTGTTGTTGTTGATTGTTTTGGTCTTGTCCATCAGATCTGTTGTTAGCTGTTACCTGGGCATAGCTTCTGTTTCTATAATCTCTCCTCGTTCGTTCTGTGGATGTTGGTTGGCTAATAATTTGTTCTTTAACGTTTGTTGATTGTGGTATTTCCTTCTTCCTCAAGGGTGGATATTTATCTTTTTGCAGTTCCTTGTAAATTACACAGCCCTTGTAATTTGCCGGATGGTTTCCTTCGCACAATACACATTTTACTAAATCGGATCTTTCTTTTCTCTGGCAATCTGTAGTTAAATGGTTGCCGGCACATTTGACGCATCTAGGAGGATGGGTACAAAAATTTTTTGTATGACCATATCGCTGGCACTTCATGCATTGGGGTATCTCCCGTTTGGGGCGTGGCGGTTCGAACTTGACTTTAGTGCTAAGAAGATATTCAATCTTGTATATGCACTTGTTATTCTCTTGCTGTTTAAGGTCAACAAAGAAGAAGGATAAGGGTTGCTTCGTTGTTTTGTGTTTCATGTTAGTGACACTTAGGACTGTATGTCCACAATTATATGTTCAATTTCTTCTTTTATAGAATCGGTGTCAGTCGAGTAATGCATATTGCATAGTACAACTCTGAAAGGTATATCCTGCTTCTTTTGGTATGTATGATATTCAGTTTTTTTTTCATTTAGTGCTTTAATGATTATGTCGTATGTTGCAATAGAGTTAGCTTGGACTTTCACATGTTCTTGATTTTGTACTTTAATAGAGAATTCGTCTTTCACAATTAAGTTCAGTAGATTCATCAGTGGATTTATATTATTCACACCAGCAATGAATATTGGTGGGGCTCTTTCAGGTTTCTTGTTAATGTTAGTAGTCTCATTATTTTCTTCATTATTTTCTTCATTTTTTCCTTCTGTATTGTTGTCGCTGTCCAATCTGTCAAATTGATTTGCTGTGGGAATTGGCGTGCCTAGCCAATAATCGAGTCTTGATTGTTTTGACTTCTGTTGATTGTTTGGGCTCGTTCTCGGCCTTTTACTTTTGTTTTTGACTGTATTCCAATCGTCTGTGTTTATCGCTTCGTTCTTTGTTGACGGTGCTGGTGTTGTCGTTGGACGCTCTGTCGTCTGACTCAGCCGCTTAGATTCGTCAGAATGTGTGATAGGCACGGTGTTTCTACCGCTGGCCATCATCATGGCCGCGGATTTCCTACACGACTGCTATGCCTGTTACGACCACTATTTTATTTCTTTTTTGACTATTGCTAAACTGTTTAGACACCTTCACTCGCGAGTTTCGACTTCGATTGTTATCACCTTATATCGCTATTTCGCATTCGGATGAACAACTCTACAGTTCATCCACGAGCGCGAGCCTTCCACGTCCGTTCCGTCCGACGGCTCGAGCGAGACTATAATAGTTAACAAGAAATTAATTTCTAAAGATCTTCGAATGAGTGTGTATCAGCTCGGTCATATCTTACCGCGAAATGCAAAGGCGGATGTACACGTTCATTCCGTGATCTTCTCAGAAACTTCTTCACTGTCACGAAAATTATAAAAATGGTACAGAACTTTCCGATTTGTACTAGTGCGTCCAATTGGGTGTTAAAGGATATTAAAAATGAAATGTAAATATTTCAAGTTATAAAATACATATTTTACCTCACAGCATAATAAAATGTATTGAGTATTTCAAAATTTGACCAGTTTTTATGTTTATAATAAACATATTTATTTACATCAATTTGTGTACGACGGCTTTAATGCACCAGTAATTTAATGCATTGAGTGCGTCCAATCGAATTCGCTATTAGTTTAGTCTACTTTACCTGCTCACGAGAAATAATCCGGTTATTACTGGACATTCTGTACAAAATTATAGCCGCAGACTTGAATTATCAAATTATTAATCCCAATTAAATGTGAGAATAGTTAAATGTCAAGTTAACTGATCGATGTATGATATTATGAAAATAAGTTATTTGATATGATGCATTATTAGTATAAAACAACATTACCTCAACTACTTCTTGCGCTTTCTGAAAATTGCCTTTCCATAAACAATGTACAATCAGACTTTCTTTCGAGGCCAACATTAAATTTATTAAGGACAGTTTATCTTTCGTTATCAAATGATCCGTCTTTTCTGCAGTAATTCGTGAACATTTTCTGCGTTTATTTTTGCTTAATAAGCCAGACTCCGAACTACTGTCAGATTTAACTTTAATTTCATCGGAGGTACTGTCTCCTTTATAAAAAAATGTGTCCCCTGTGATGCGATGTGGAAAACTCGGTGTTTGAGAGATTACAGATTCTAATTTATTTACACCAGAGGGATTATCAGACTCGTCTTGTGGCGTACCAACATTTTCAAAAAAATAAAGTCCCATATGAAATTTCAATCTCCAACGAGTATCTATCAATGTTGACGTAAAGGTGGATACATTTTCGCGAAGCTGTTGCATTTCTTTATGCGATCCGAGTACTTGTAATTTATCAATTTCTTCTGTTGCAATCAAAGTACTCTTCCATAAATAGTATAGCATGTCTCTTACAGCATATTTATTAGCTATGAAGCCAGACTTCTCATATTCTATTGATTTACGAATATTGCAATCATCTTTTGTAACGTTGAAATCTTCATAACGTAAAAATAATAAGGAAAATATATTCTCCATTGTTTCTATTCTTAATGACAGAGGAAACAAAGAAGATAAGTGTGACATCATGTCAGAGAAGTATTTAGTAATTTGTTTATGTTCCACGTTATAAAATTCACATAAAAAAATAGCTTTTAAGACGTTTATTGTGCAACAATATGCTTGAAAACTCATAGATTGATCCAAAGACACCTCTTTCACTAAATCTTGAATGTCACTGTAATTCTGATCATGTATATCTGTTATTAGTTTCAAGACAAAAAGTATATTGTGTTTTTGCAAAAGAGATAAAATTTGTTTTATAGATACTGTCTGCTCAATCATATCAGATTGCGAATTTTTTGGTTCTTTGGCACTTAATTTCATATCTATAAAATGTTGTTTCTTCCACTGTAAAATGTATACTACAATTCTAATATGATTTTTTAAGAGCGCATATAATTTGTTTAAATGATCATCATTGTATAGATCGGGGTAACACTTCTCCAAGAAGAAATTGATGCACTCACAGATAGAAATACCATTGTCATAGCTTTCGCGAGTATTCATTATTTCCTGTGGACAATCATTTAATACTTTAAATAATAACATTGGATATAATCTTTTTAACAAGTTACACGATAACAATAATTCAACTTCACTATATCTTCCTTTCATAGTCAAGATACAACATATATCCTGTAACATAAAAAAATTTATTCTAATAGTCCTTAAAATAAATTATGTATACATATACGTATAATATACTAGCATGTAAACTACANGTCAAGATACAACATATATCCTGTAACATAAAAAAATTTATTCTAATAGTTATTAAAATAAATTATGTATACATATACATATATAATATATTAGCATGTAAACTACATGTGTGTGTGTGTGTGTGTGTNGTGTGTGTGTGTGTGTGTGTGTGTGTGTGTGTGTGTGTGTGTGTGTGCATTATGTGTATATATACTACATTGAGAAAAAATGCTGTTGATTCAATTAAATATTACGGGCTGTCACTAACATAAGTGATTAATTCATGTATATTTTTATTGACATAAAGGCCTTGATTATTGAAATAATAATTTATGCCTTTATATGCCTTTATAATAAAAATATACATGAATTAATCACTTATGTTAGTGACAGTCCGCAATATAGACTTTAATTGAATCAACAGCATTTTTTTCTCAGTGTAGTCTATACTGTATAGTATGCATACATGCAGATGGGTAGTAACATGTTATTGCCATCCCTGCATACATACACATACAACTATATGTTAATTTGCTAATTTGTTAAATTGTTTTATCAATTAAAGGAAGCTTTGGGAAAATGCGAAACTTACCAAAATACCGTTCAACCAATGTAATTTTCTTGCACTTGTTCTTTTAAGTAATTCTTGTTTGCACAAAAGAATTTCAGAGTCTTCTGTTAATTCAAATACACTTTCACATATTTTATGTACCGTGAGTAAAGTAACAGTGCTTTCAAAACACACGTGTGTTTTATTCCAAAGTAAGAGCCATTCACTTAACAACTTATCATTTTTCTTTGAATATAAAGCAAGTTTAATATTTTTAATATATGATTTTGAAAGCGTAGGACAAACCGTTTTTAGAAATTCGATCTGCGAATCTGCATCTATATCTATTTTTGACAAAAAGCGTAGAACCATTTGTAGAGACTTGTCGCGAGTAGCTAAATCAGTTTCAGACGAATGAGCTATTATATGATTTAAGTGCCACCTTCTTCTGGGTGGAATGTGTATGACTTCTAAGTATGATTTCAAAGTAGAAAAATAACTATCTTGTAAATCTCTAGCAGTATCGCTTGGAACGAAAGATATTAATTTGTTTATAATCCAACACACAATTTCAGTACTGATACATATGTTATCTTTTACGAATATAAGGATTTGTTGGAACATAATACTCGAAGTATATTTTATGCTACATTGTGTGCTTAGTTCTTGAAGAAATAATAACAATTCCTAGAAAATAGAATTTTTGTCATTAAAAACCAACATAACACAAAGTCACAAAAAATCAATTTTGAGAGAAATACCTTACGTAAACAGTCTGGTACATTATTGCATAGTTCTATTGCATTTTTTATTTGTATGCAATCAAATTGTGTCTGAATATTGGACTGTATACTACAGTCAACATTAGCTGACTTGTTATCTATAAGTTTCCACAGTAATACGTAAGCGATCCATTGATATTGCTCTTCATTTGGGGAATGTCTATAAACGTATATTCCAAAATATAAAAACAAAAGCAGTGACAATAATATAATTCGTGATATAATTAATTGCTTACTTACATCAAACTTTCGATTACAGTTTCCAATTCTGTTAAGTCAATACAGCAGTTGTGATGGAATTCATTCAAAAAATTGCTATCATTGTTTATATTGAAAATATTTAGAGATGTGTACCATAAACGAGAGGAAATGCATTTGTTCAATTCCAGCCCTTTTGTTTGTATCGACATTGCTCCACATTACTCTCTTTACAAAATTCTTCTTCTGGCCGGTGGATTTCTGATTTCTTATAGAAATCCACAGTACCGCGTTTCCAAATAAAGATCACTGGGCTGAAAGAGACCAGTCATATCAGTGCATCATTTTAATTTTATATAATTGTCTACGAGTGCGCTATTTCACTCGGGCGTTTTTGTTATACGACAAATGTATATAGAATAGAGAGATCCTTGGATCTCTCTATCCCATAACCAATCAACAGGCTTGAAAAATTTATTGTACGACAAAAACACACAAATGAAATATCATCCTACCACACGTATTCATAGTCCTTCCTCCCTTTAAGCCTTAAACACAATGCGAAGGAATAGCGATAGCGATAGGAAAACACGATTTCAACTTATCAGAAATCAAATACACTGGAGTATACACTTTCTGATAGATTGAAATCGTGTTATCGCTACTCCTTCGCATTGTGTTTAAAGCTGGAAACACAATGAAAAGCACAGGCAATAGGAACAGGGAATAAAAGATTTCAACCTATCGGAAAACGTCCATTCTATTATTCATGAATACATAATGCATAAGAAAATGAACCAATCAAAGTCCTTTATTTCCTTTCTTTCCATAAAATAAAAGACTCTGATTGTTTATTTTCTTATGCCTCATGTTTTATGCGTTAAGGCTTAAACACAATAAGCACAAGGAACAGAGGATGATGAGCTGTCCAATCAGAGTTCTAGGATACAATATCGAACTTACACATCCGAGCTCTGATTGGACGGCTCGTTGTTATGTTTATGCCTGTGCCTATTGTATTTAAACCTTTATGCAAGAGTCTGTTACCCATATTTATAGTCTTTCCTTGAGGAATGAGGATTCCTTGTTCCTCATTTCACGTTTCATAAACTTTCCTTGACTAAATAAGAAGCCTTATTAATTTCCTTTTCTCAAGGGAGATTATGAGTTTCCTTGAGGAGGAGGTGCAGTTTTCATAACCAAGCAAATCTCCAAATTTAATTCGTCACACCGGTCTTTTTACTTTCGATAACTTTTTTCGGAAAAAGTATTTTCTCCTTCTTCTTATAATAAGCATTATGGCGAATTCGATTGGAAGCATTGATGCATATTAAAGCCATTGTACACTAATTTGAGTATAAAAATAAAATGCAAATATTTCGAATTATAAAATACATATTATATCTAGTAAAATCTATTGAGTATTTCACAATTTAATCGATTTCTATGTTTATTTATAAACATATATTTACGTTATTTTGTACGGCAGTTTTAATGTGCATCAGTGAGCAATGAGTGCGTCCAATCAAATTCGCTATTAGTTTTATTTTTGTCCATTATTGTTGCAAAATGCTTAATCACGACTTTATTTAATCAACAATGCCTTTATAATCTTTATTATTCGTAATTCATGATATTAGGTATGCATATACTATATATTATGACATGCTACCCTCAGTAAGTTACTAAAATCCCTAAAATATTTTTTCCGTCGGGAAGGCAGACTTGAGATCCATTTGTGAAACAAGGAGGCCTTGGAGAATCGAAGAATCCTTCATGGAGACTTCCTTCACTCTTAAAATAAGGAAGAACTATGAATATTACAAAAATGGTTAAAATTTTCACTTTTCACTTTCCATCCTAGGGATAAAGTTTCATGATTGATACCCATAAGCCATTATTTTGTGGTCGCGCCAAATAGACCACATCCTAGGGTGCTATTTCATTTGTGCATTTTTGTCGTACGACAAACGTGTACAGAATAGAGAGACCGCATCTCTCTATCCCATAGCCAATCAACAGGTTCGAAAAATTTGTCGTGTGACTAAACGCACAAAAAATCATCTTAGAACTCTAGTCAGTGGCTGTGATTTCATTCACAATAGGAGTTGGCAATCCTGACCAATGCACTAGTAACAAACAATAGACGCATTGGTTTTCATCAACCTTCGTAGTTTGTCGGTAGATCAAATAATTGAATATTTTTCGTGTAATTTAACAGCCAACATGACCAAAGGTATAACAGAGATTGCGCTTCTGATTTTGAAATTAATTAAATACGAATATAATATAAATTGATTATGTTTACACTTCTAAAAAGTAATAGAGTAAAAGTAAAAGTAATATTTTTAAGATATAAGTAATATATTATTAAAAGTATAAGGTAAAAAAAAAATAAACAGATTGAAACAACTAAAGTTTCGGATAATTTATGTTTTTTTTCAGACGAAAATTTAGAAAAGAAATCCGTGGAACGCAATGATAGCGATAAGAAAGCAGTATCTGATTCTGGGCCTGATCCTTCTGCCCCAATCACAAGAAAAGGAGTATTAACATCCTTTTTAACTGGCAAAGCTATGGAAATACCAGAGCAAGATATTGTAATAAATTTAATACTTTATTATTTATAGTGAATTTTTATTTCTAAGATTTTATTAAACACGACTCTAGATTTTATTTATGTGTTGCAGCTTGGCAAGTGTAGGTTTGTCTCTGAGTTTGAAAAACTGAATCGTATTGGAGAAGGTACTTATGGAATTGTGTATAGAGCCAGAGATACGAAAAATGATAAAGTTGTTGCATTGAAGAAAGTAAGAATGGAACATGAAAAAGATGGGTTACCAGTAAGCGGTCTCAGGGAAATATCGGTTTTATTATCATGCCGACATGAAAACATTGTACATCTAAGAGAAGTGGTAGTAGGCAGAAGCTTAGAAAGCATATTTCTTGCAATGGAGTATTGCGAGCAAGATTTAGCAAGTTTATTAGACAACATGCAAGCGCCATTTTCAGAAAGTCAGGTCAAATGTATAGTATTGCAAGTATTGAAAGGTCTGCGTTATTTACATCATAACTTCATCGTTCATCGAGACTTGAAAGTTTCTAATCTTCTTATGACTGATAAGGGTTGTGTAAAGATCGCAGATTTTGGACTGGCTAGGTGGTTTGGTTTACCTTTAAAGCCAATGACTCCTAGAGTAGTAACATTATGGTACAGAGCACCCGAATTACTATTGCAAGCTAAGACACAAACTACTTCAGTTGATATGTGGGCAGCAGGGTGCATATTGGGTAAGAAATCAATGCTGTATATGCAGTGTATTGTTGTTTTAATTATATTAATTTATCATAATAATTATCAGGGTTGGATAAGTTAATGTTTTTTTTTTAAATTAAATTAAGTTAAAGTTAATGGTTTATAAAATTAATAAAATTAAGTTAAAAGTTGAAGGAATAAAATAGTAACTTAATAAAAGTTAAGATTGAATTAACTTAAGTTTAAAAAAGTTAATTTTGAAATATAGATTATTAGATAAATTTAATTTTTTTATTCGTAGTAAGTTATTTATATACATATAATAAGAGTCACATCATAAGGTTTTTATCAAAATCTTGCGAGAGAGAAGGGTATATATTATTGGCATTATCTCTCTTTCTTTAACTTTTATCTAACTTTTTTTTAACTTCCGAAGAAACAACTACTCACGCATGTTTACGACTACATCGACTAGATGTTTGTTACAAAAAATATACGTAAAAATTTAAAAAATGGATGCATGTGCACTGTTTTACAACAATTCTTCATCTAAGGCTCATTTCATATTTATGTTGCTGAAATATGTTTATGACACCTAAAATTAGTGTTATTCAAATATAAGCTGGAATTGACAAAACCTAGCGAGAGCATTAAGAAATAGAAAAAATTTTTTAATTTGAAAAAGTTAATAAATTAAAGTTTAGAAGTAATCAAGTAATTAAATTAAGTTAAAAATTAATGCATTTAAAATTAAATAAGTTAAAAGTTATTAACTTTTTAACTTTTTTTAACTTTTAACGTTTTAACTAGTTAATACCCAACCCTAATAAAATTATGTTATATATAATTTATTTATTACATTAGAATATTCACATATATGTGTACTATATATTGCTTCTTTTATCCGTAGGAGAATTATTGGGCCATAGACCTTTATTACCTGGTAGATCAGAAATCGCACAATTAGAGTTAATTGTCGATTTGTTGGGTACACCCAGCGAAGCTATTTGGCCAGAATTTAATTCCTTACCAGCGCTACAGAATTTTACACTTAAACAGCAACCATATAATAATTTGAAACAAAGGTTCCCCTGGTTGAGTGCTGCTGGTCTTAGATTATTGAATTTCTTATTTATGTACGATCCAAAAAAGAGAGCAACAGCCGAAGAATGTTTGCAGAGCAGCTACTTCAAAGAAGCTCCTTTACGTTAGTATTATTTAGACTTTTCTTAAATTGCTTTTTACTGTAATTAATAATTCAAATTATTTATTTAACAGATCGATTTGATATGTTGTAGCTTGCGATCCAAAACTAATGCCTACCTTCCCACAACATAGAAACATGAAAAAGGCAGCTGCGCAGAAAGAAAATCGTGAGCAAGAACCTACTGTTACCGATCAAACCAATAATCTACCGGCAATTTCAGATTTGGTATGTTTTATAAGAGAATAATACATATAATGATTACAAAGGAAAGACCAGAAGCATGTTTTTGAAATGCATTTAAAATGCTTTTAAAATAATTTGTTGCAAAAATTTCTTTGTGTGCTAACATTAAAATAAAAACCTTAAACTCTTAACTTCAGATATTTCTTAATTTTTTTAAAAATATACAAATTTTCAAGTTATTGTATTGATTATAATCACTTAACAAAATGTTCTCAGGGAAAAGAGAAAAAAGTTGAATATTACATATTTCAAGATTAATCAACTTTTATCCCATGTATATAAATACAATTCGGATTAATGTATTTCCATCACTACTTCAACAACACAAGTTGACAGCAACACAAGTTTATATTAATCCGAATTATATTTATACTGAATAGGATAAACATGTTGATTACTCCTGAAATATTATAATATTTAACACTTTTCCCTGAGATCAATTATCTTGTCAAGTAATTAATCGATTCGATGACATCAAAATTTTTGTTTATTTTTATAAAACTAAGATATTTGAATCCACACAGCACTTTATCTAAGGAATAGCCTAAGAATATAGAAACTATATGTTTCGTGGATTATCTCCGTGTCTGTATTCATTCTTGGAATGTCAACATTTCGTGAATGTTAGTTTACTTCATCAGGGCAATGAGCAGCCTGATATCCTGGGATTGTTTGTAGGACACCTCTTGGAGGTGTTGTGTGGGAAATTTGAAATTCTTAATTTTGTTAAGGGGATCTTAAAATCGTCCTATTTTACCACGATTATGTTTTAGAAAAAAGATCCGAATTGGTTTCACGGATTGTAAAATTTTTTTTACAGAATTAAAGAATGCATAAAAAGAAATTCCGGGAAACAGAATTTCACGAGAAAATCGGGAAAAAATTAAAAATTCACTTTTTCTGGCACATGTATAACTGTCACCTGAAGTTAACATTTGCTTGATATAAAATTTTACAGCTTGTAGATGGAAAATAAGTGTGAGTTTGGTTACTTNTCCTATTTTACCACGATTATGTTTTAGAAAAAAGATCCGAATTGGTTTCATGGATTGTAAAATTTTTTTTACAGAATTAAAGAATGCATAAAAAGAAATCCCGGGAAATAGAATTTCACGAGAAAATCGGAAAAAAAATTAAAAATTCACTTTTTCTGGCACATGTACAACTGTCACCTGAGGTTAACATTTGCTTGATATAAAAATTTTACAGCTTGTAGATGGAAAATAAGTGTGAGTTTGATTACTTGAACGAACAATGAGTTTGTGGAATTAATCAGTGAAATATATTTATTTTGTTTTTGTTACATTCACATGAGAATAAAGAGATTTCTATGCACCCGAACAGCTGATGTTGGCTCTGATTGGCTTTTTTTATGTATTTCATTGATAAATTCTTTCGAGCCTCGTTTCATACATTTGTGAAATTAAGATTAAAAGCATAGAAAAAGTATTTCTCCTAAAACAAAATTACGTGCTTTGTAAATTACGTGCTTTTTCCTCTTACAGATTCGAAAATTCTGGAAAAAGATTTTCCAATCTGTAAAAGAGTATTGGTATTGGTATGTTTATTGATTTCCCTTAGTCCGGATCTATATAATAATTTTAAGCCTTAAGAAATTGACCAATTACAGTTGAATGCAAGGAAAATAATTGACTATGATTCGACAATTTCTTATAGCTTAATGCTTAAAAATCTATTGAGGTTTTAAAACTTAGGATTACAAATATATAATATCATCTCGCTATTACACACTTCTATAAAAAATTGATCCTAATCAAGTACACTAACATTAAAAAATTAAAAGATTATAAGAAATAAGGAAACAAAATAAACAAAAAATATGAAGTAAACAAAAGAAATACATCAGTTGAAATTTCAAATTACAAAAAAAAATAGAACAGATAATAAGTGATTAAGAATACGGTCAATGCGATGCTGCAAACGCTTTGAAGTGTTTTTAACTGGTCAGTTTGTAAAATTCTTTCTAATTGGTCTATCAAATATTTCAAAGCATTTGTAGCTTTGACCAGCCATAGACTAATGCATATAAATAATGAGTCTTAACAGTCCGACGCGCTTACGCTTGATTACCCTGACTCTACCTATNGTCCCCAACGAACACACACAAACACGCACGCACGCACATCGCCGTCTCCCTATCTACCTATCCTATTTTGTGAACTTCCGCTTTTGTTTACAAAAATTTTTATTCTTTTTCTTTCTCTCTCATTCATTCTTTCTTTCACTTCTTTATTTCATTTTCCTTTCCCTCTCTTGTTTTATCTTCCCTCCCTCGCTCTCTCTTTTTAACTATCTCAATCACACTTCCCTCTCCCCATCTTCTCTCAGCATCCTTTCGACTACCTCCTACCAGCTCTCCCCATCCCTTCATTCTCAGTCTCTGCATCTCTCCCACACATGTTGCCATGACTATCTTGTATTCGCACATCCAACGTTTTCTTTCCTTCTCTCTTTACTAGTGCTTCCCTTTTATCTCGTTCTCTAGTCTAAACCGGACTATCTTCTTTCATCTATTCTCTCCCTACCCTTTTTCCAGATATGTTGGGATATCCTCTCCTTTTATCCTCCCATACCATCTATTAGGCTTAAATTTCTCTATCTTTTCTCATCTTTCTTCCCTTTGCATTTCTCCCTTCTTTCGAATTCCCTCATTCTCCTTTTTCACATCCCCTCTGTCTTATCTCTTCCCTTTTCTCTTTCTCCCACTTAGATATCTCCCCTACTTCTCTCTCTCTCTCTCTCTCTCTCTCTCTCCAACATTCTCGTGCTAAGCTACCCCCCTCCCTCTTCTTTCAATCTCTTTCCAAATTTCCATCGCCCTCCTCATCGCATTCCTTTTTAATTTATTATAATTCTCTTTTCAGCTCCTCCCTCACCAAGTATCCCGGTGTTTTCCTCTCCACCCCTAAGACCCATCTTAAAAATCTTGTAACTTTTCCACTCTCTCTTTCCTCTCATCCCCATATTTCCGCTCCATATCCTACTATTGACCAAATCAACCTGTCAAAAAGCCATATTCTCCTTTCCCATTCCTTCCCAAACCTTCTCTTCCCGATTCCCTATACCTGTCCCATCTCCGTCGCTGTCTTTTTTATTCTTTCCTTTATATGTGTATCTTGCCCTTTATTCGTTTATAGTGTGTATTCCAAGTATTTAAATTCTTTCACTTCCTCAATTCTTTTCCCTTCACTCATATTTCTTCCATCTTTGCCCTCTCTTTTTAAATCTCATAATTTTTGTCTTCCACATTTAATTCCAGTCCTTTTCTTCCTAAATATTCTTCAGACTCAATACTCTATCATACTTTCTCCTTCGTTTTCCGTTAGCATCACCATGTCGTCTGTGTATGCTAATGTGTATATCCTTCTTATCATCTTCATTCCTCCCCATTTCACTTTCCTCATCTTCTCTTCTAGATCCGCTATTAATAGATTGAATAACAGAGGGCTGAGCGAATACCCCTATCTTACTCCACTCCTCTTGCCAAAAGTCTTCTCCCATGTTTT
The DNA here is from genome assembly GCA_017607545.1 of Acromyrmex charruanus. Taxonomy (NCBI): domain Eukaryota; kingdom Metazoa; phylum Arthropoda; class Insecta; order Hymenoptera; family Formicidae; genus Acromyrmex; species Acromyrmex charruanus. The sequence continues at coordinate 295,744 of JAANIC010005803.1, read as the reverse complement.
CTCCTAACCTTACCTTGCTCTTAGTTTCTCCTATCATTTCCCCCACTCTTCTTATCAATTCTTCTCTTAACCCTTTCTTTCTCCTCGAATCTAATAGTACTTCCTTATTCACCATGTCAAAAGCCGCTTTGAGGTTCATTAACATTGCTACCATCCATCCCTCTTTTTTTGCGATCTGTCTATTTATCACAAAATTTAGCACGTACGTTGTCCATCGTCCCTTTTCCTTTCCTGGAATCCGGTCTAATCCTTATCCGGAATTAATTCTTTCTCTTTCATTTCTTCTCTTACCCTTTTTATTAGAATTGCTGCATATATCTTGTAGAGGGTAGGCATCAGTGTCACCCCTCTATACTCCTGCACTATTTCCCCTTTCCTCTTCTTTATAATTGGTATTATAATCCCTTCATTCCGGCCATCTCTCTCCTTTCCATATCTTATTACAAAATTCCCAAGTCGCCCAGTTCTCTAACTCCCCTCCTTCATATTTCCATACCTTGTTCGGTATTCCATCTCCTGCCATCGCCTTCCTATTTTTCAGTCTCCTCAAAACCTTCCCCATTTCTCTTCCTATCTTCTTCTCTCCGTTCATCTCTTTTCTCCCTTCTCTCCTATGACTACTCTTACCTCAATCCCTCCTAATAAACTCATAAAATACTTTCATTTCATCATTTCTATATCCTTATTCATCCCTTTCCACTTTCTCCTCTCTTTGGTTACTACCTTCCTTGACTCTCTGTCTTCACTCCTTCCACTATTTTTAATCATCTTTCATTTTCTTCTTTTTTTTTCTTTCACATAAATTTTAGTACTCTCTTTTTTCTCCCTATACTTCTTCTTCTCCTCCACTCCCTTCCTCCATGCTTTTAGTTTCCTTCTCACCTCTCTCTTACAACTCCTACACTCGCTCCTTCTTTTCCTTTACTTCCCCTACAAGGTCCCTCTCCATAATGCCATTCTAATGCCTCCCTTATTTTTCTTCCCATCCATTCTAACTCTCCCTGTATCCTTTATCCCTCCATCTCACTCCCTCTAACTTATTTTTATAATAAATGTTTCTCTTCCTACCTCATTCCATATCCCTCTTCCCCCTTTTCTACTTTTTCTCCTCTTTCCCTTCTTTCTTCTTATCCCTCTCCTTGGCTAGTATTCATAATCAGATCTTATATTCAAGATCGTCTTAAGAAGTCATGAACCAATCAGAGCTGCATTAGCGTCTTAAAATATTACTTAATACGGTCTTGAAATAAGAATCGACTATGATTATTGAATACCGGCTTACGATCGGGAACAATTCTCTTGCGTCTATGCCCTTACGTCATGTTATGCCTTGTCATGTAGACGAATCTTTATGACGCCAAGATGCATGTAGAAACGGTGCACTTGCACACATCACACAGTTCAATTTCATACATCACTCACGGTCTATTCCTAGTAAATTTTAACTGTTTTACCAATGAAATTATATTTTAAATTAGCCTATTAGCTATGTGATTAACTGATATATATACTCGATGCTTGCAATCCCAGTCCAGAAAAGTGACGTTGATATAACGTTGATTCAATGTCGAATCAATTGATAATCAAATTTATTGAAAAAAAACCGACTTATTCTGAATAACAACATGATATAACTTTTATATCTGTTTGAAATAGTGTAAGTACATAATAAGTGTATATATCAAATACACATTTGACTGCATGTGTATATATTTGTTAATTATTTAATTATAAAAGAAGTCGATTCAACAGTAGTTCAACGTCGAAATCAATTAACCAACTATCAACCTCTTCGACATCGAAAAAGTCGTGAACGTTATATCAACGTCTCCTTTCTGACTATTTTTATTTAGGTGATTATGTGGCTGTCTTCCAAAATTCACTCAATACTGAAAATCTATAGTATCATATAATATAAACTGTATATTTTCAGCGCTGGCTTTGAATTTCGAAATAATTTCGAAATATAGCCATAATTGTGTAAATTATATTAATTAAGTTAAGTTTATCACAATTTTGAGGTATTTAAATAACAATTAGAAAACTTTAGACATAAATTATAATAGAATAATTTTGTATATAACATTTAAAAATTTAAGACCACAGACATAAAAATATTTCAAAGATTTTTTTGTGAAATATGTCAAATAGATAAAAATTTGAAAAAATAAAATCGAATTATCAATGTTACATTCATACAGCTGCATTTAGGGGCGAAATGCCATTATTTTGCTATTATCTTCGGGAATACAATACCTTGTCTAATTCCACCATGGTCAGTAACGATAGAAAAAGGAAACAAAGGAATATCGAGTCTGAATCGAAACTGAAAGTTTCAGTCAAAGATGATGCAATGCCCGTGAAAATGGTGCAGCCCGCCACGGGCGCCTGCATGTATGGTATCGTCACACAGCTCAAACACGCATTAGAACCATGGAAGGTGAAAGGGATGACATGGTATGCTCAGTTTGCAAGCGTCTCTCTCTCTCCCTCTCTCTCTCTCTCTCTTTCCCTCCCTCCCTCCCTCCCTTCCTCTCCCCCTTCTCTCTCTCTCTCTAATCTCCGTTTCTGTCTATGAATGTCGCGTGAGATTCAAAGATAACTGTGAAACGCAAAACATGGGATGGTATTCATAGTCTGTTTTTATTTTAAAACTGTCTTAAATAATGTCTTAGATGCTAATACAGTCCTCAGATTAACTTGTGACATCTTAAAATTGTACTTAAGTCAGTCTTAAATGTAAGAATCGACTGTGAATACCGGTCTGTTTCGCATCGCGAAATTAATACTGAATCTTTCCTTGTTTGTAACACACTTTATGGTTCTCTTTATATAGGATGTCCCAAAAGTTTTTGCCAATCGCTTTTATGTAGATAGAACGGACTAAACTGAAAAACTCTTTTACTATTTTGCAATTTTCGCAATAGTTAACAAGATATTAATTACTAAAAATTGCTAAATATTGGTCTTGAATAATTTTTTACTCAAATACTATCAACTTTATAGAAAAGCTGCAAGAGACAAAAATCATTTATTTTCTTCTCATAAAGTTCTGAGAATTTTTTCAGAATTTTTTAATATCGTATTTTCTTATGTTGATAAAAATAAGAAAATGCAGTACTAAAAAGTTGATAAAAAATTCCGAAAAAATTCTATGAGAAGAAAATAAATGATTTTTGTCTCTTGCAATTTTTCTATAAAGTTGATAGTATTTGGTCTTGAATAAAAAATTATTCAAGACCAATTTGACAATTTTTAGTAATTAATATCTTGTTAACTATTGCGAAAATTGTAAAATGGTAGAGGACTTTTCGGCTCAGTTTAGTACTCTATCTTAAGAAGGTTCTCTTAAAAAAGTGGAAGGGATATAACAGTTAAGTGAGTGCTGAGTAATTATTGTCTGTGTGATTGGAGTATATCTTCACACTTCAAAACGCAATCTAACTTACCGCTAAATTCGCTTGCATACGCACACGCTCATGCCATCTAATAAGTGGAGTATAAAGAACAGAAGACCGAACTAGGTTTTGAAAAGTGTAGCCAAAATCAGGTTTCTGAATTGGTATTGGTGATACTCGGTAAGCGGCAAAACTCCTCATATACGCTTACGCATACACAATCGAACACACAAAACTTAAGAATAGAGACGTTATTCTTTGACATCAGATACTCTGACAGTAACAGGAAGACGTAAATTGTCACTAAAGAATGGAGTATTCTTTATATAAAATTAGTATGACTTACTGTGCAAACTGCGAGAACGGTGTGATGGAACGAAAGCGACATCTCGATCGAACTAATTCAGATGACCACTTTTGATCACCCTTTTTTACGGCCTCCTCCATATAAGTTCGGTCTCCTATTCTCTATACTCAATGCATCCAGATTGCAGTATACCTTTAAATCCACGATAAATTTAGAAGAATATATCAATTACAACATTACTTATTCAACTGTTATACCCACTAAACGAGGCAGTGAAATTTAAATCCTTTATAAAAATGCCAAGACATGACCGCGTCTGGTAATTTGAACAACGCGCGCTTTTATTATGGTGTGACATTACCACGTTTTCAGTTTTGACGTCATATTTAAAGAGAAATGAATGATTTATGAACATTTCATAGTCTCATAAAAATAATACGGTAAAATTTCAATTTTTTTATTCTGAAATATTCTTTAAATTTTATTTCTTCATAAGAATATAATTTTTAATTTTCTTATATTTTGTTTTCGAATAAATTACTTAAAATCCTCTTTCTCATAAGGAATGTGAGGTATTTTAGAAAATTATGTAAAGGAAATTATACGGTAAAAAAATTTGAAAAAATTCAGGATTGCCTCTATTTTTATAATAAATTTATTCTCAAAATTTGATCGAATTCCTATATTATCAAATGATTGGAGACAACTTCCTTAAGTACAGTTTTAAGATGTCATAAGTTAATCCGAGAACTGTATTAGCATCTTAAGACATTATTTAAGACAGTTTTAAAATAAAAACAGACTATGAATACCGTCTCATGTTTCGCGTTTCACAGTTTACAGCTTTTGAATCTCACGCGACATTCATAGACAAAAACGGCGGAAATTTAGAGAGAGACGTTTGCAAACTGAGCACACCATGTTATCCCTTCCACTATGATTAGAACGGACGATCGAATCGTCCAGAGTCTCTATTCTTGAACAAATATCACATACGAAAATTGCAATTCCGTATACAATTGACTAATCACAATCGAGAAACTGTCATTTTTGTATGTGAAAACATCTTAACATGAGTACGAAGGATTATTTTTTGCAACAAACTGCGTTTCAAAACTACGTTTTTATTTTTTATCCTTTTGTTAGATTTATTTTATATATATATATATATATATATATAT
>JAANIC010005803.1:232778-289194 GCA_017607545.1 Acromyrmex charruanus | reverse complement strand
ATCTTTTTTTTTTTAAATTTTTTTATATATTTATATGTGAGTTTTAATGTACTTTAGAAATATAATATACTCTATAAAAGATAATGAATTCTAAAATATTCTATAAAATATTTTATTTCTAAGATTTCTCTTATTCTGTAATTTTTGAAGAAGACTTATAAAGTTCGAAGATATTTTACAGAAATCTTTATAAATTTGAAATATAACAAATTCTTATAGATATTAGAATATTTTTATTAGAGATAATAAATAAAATTATTGATGAAGATTAAAATTTGACTATTTATTGTACATGAATTTCATAATACAAAAATTCTGTATCTTAACAAATATAATATAATGTATAGATGCAAATATGAAATGAAATTTACAATTCACAAACTTTACAAGATAAAGCTCATATAAATGTAACTTTATATTGAATAACAATATAAATACGATATATATATATATATACACATACAATTCAAAAATTATGTAAATTTAATAATATAGAGTTTACGTATGTGCAAACTTCACACATTATAGTTATTACGCACATGCAAAAGAAAGCCCGGATGTAACGCGCGAGAAAGTTCATAGCAATAATTATGTAACAGAGAGAGAGAGTGCATGTTGAATTCTCTGCTGTAATTACAATTACAATCTATATTTGTTCATTCTGTGTTTGAATATTTTCTAATTGAAAAATTCCAAGCAAAGTGCTGAATATTTAGTTTTATCCCAAATAAAAAATAAGAACAGAAACGTTATTGTAACTTTTAAAGCCTAAATCAATTAAATGATCTATGCTCAACTCTTCAATTTTTTTTCTTTTCTACTTACTTCTCAGCTCGCGACCTTCAGCAGTACAAGGTCCTTCGTCCATTAGGCACCGAATGTAATTGGTGAGAACACGATTATTTTCAAGGATCTTGTCCACGTTTACATCGTCGTATTTTCTGGTATACTTTTCGTTTGCGATGGCCGAAGTCACCAGTGAGATCAATAAAATCAGAAAATATCCCTTCATCGTACGTTAATATATTATAGATGCAGAAAAATCAATGAATATAAAAAAAGAATAATTTTTTTAGCTGACGAGATCGCAGGCAAGAGCGAAAAACTAAAGCGATCTATCAGTGGCGACTGGCTTTTATATAGTCGAGTAGAGGATGGAGGATGAAGGCCGAACGGAGGGGCCTCTTGTCGCACAATAACCCGAACATTCCAATTGCCTCTCAATATACAGTGTGGATGCTTTCCCAGAAATTTCCAAGAGACATAGATATTTTATATATAGCGTAACACATAGTGAATCATAATTATATATTCTTGTTATTTGCAATGTTAAACAAAGATGAAATGATTAATAATGTACGTTACACTGATGTACGTTTTGCTGAAAGCATCATATATCTGAATGCTTGTGCTCTACCAACATATTAATTATTCATTTCACTTTTATCTATATCGATTTGATTGTGATTGAAATGATTCAACACATTCCCGACACAAAAGTAGATATATATTATAAGTTATATAAAAACTATCAACTTTCATCTGTACATGTCGGTGTAATAATCTTAACTAAATCTTTAATTATTATATATAATTCCAAGAATACATAATAAATACGATTAGTAATTATAATAAAATTATCTTGAATTATCAGAGAATTTTCAAGTTGTCTTATAAAATGTATATGATATGCAGTCTTTTTGTATGTATGTTACAACGTTAGAATCTTTTATCTAATTGTAAGTTATTAAAATGCATAACCCGTCGAGTCTTTGACCCACTTTATTAGCGGATTACACCGAGAGAAACTTAATTGGTAAAATCATGTACTTAAACTGTTTATCATCCCGAAATGTAAAATATTTGATATTATAAAATGTTGATCTATAAAGTTTATAAAATCATATATTTTTATTATAATTTAATTATTAACATTGATTAAGCTTTTCATGATAGAAATGCTACATTATTATATTTAAAAACAATTATGTTACATTTTTCCACTTTGAATTTTTTCGTATCAATATCATAACTTTAATAAAAATACATTAATGCGATGAATAATGCTTTCAAAAATCGTGAAGTAATAACGCATTAAATGACACAAGCTGTCGAAACACGTGACACATGAGGAGAAAGTGGTTGAAAAATTTTTCGATGAACTGTTATAAATGTATCCATTATGTAAAAATTAATACATGCGTTTACTAGAGTGGAGTGGAAAAACAAAAAAATCGATATAACGCATGTGGAAAATTTGTAGCAAGAGTCTATATATATAGAAACAGGCCTATAAAATTTTATTTCGATCAAATAATTTTTATCTTTGCCGTGTATAAGCTGTATTTATATTTTTAAGAACTAGCTAGTATAAGATGTCATTCCCTAATTCATATCATATTTCAGGTTGATCGTTTAATAATTTTTAAGATTTTCTATTGCTTATTTATTTATGTTTCAAGAATTGAAAATCAATTTTTAAATAAATTTTTTATCCCTACGTTTGGCGGTGGTAGCCATTTTAGTAAATAGATAGCACATACAGCGATTTTATAGTTTTCAAACATTTGCGTTAATTACTACAACTTATTCTATTTATTCGATTTTAAAAAAAAAGCCCATTCGCTTAGATTCATAAATCTTTCTTTTACGTCATTACAACTTTTTCTCTAAAGTTAATTTCACTTTTCATGTTTCCGCCTTAGGGAAAAAGTTACTGGCTGTGTTGATGTTTCCAGTATTCCCACTCGAGTGCGACCATTAGCCATTAGCCCGAAAACAATAGATTTTTAGGCCTTGAGCCATAAGGAATGAATGAATCACAATCAATTATTCTCTTCGCATTCGACTGTAATTGGTCAATTTCTTACGACTTAGGCTTAAAACACCTTTGTGTTTGATTCGGATTTATTCCATCTTTTGTTTATTACAGAATCGCGCCCCAGGTCAGCCTTGTTTAATATATTTGCGAGGCTTCCTAAATTTCTTCTCCGAGGAAAATTTTGGACTCGAAATATATAGTATACGTTACGTATACTATAGCATACAGAGTAAAATTTTCCTCACAGAGGAAGTTTTGGAACGTAGCCTCGCGAATATATTATATTAAACAAGGCTGACCTGAGGCGTAATTCCGTAACTGTTTTATATGCCTACCGACAGTTGTCGGCAGCTTTTTCACCATATAAAATATCTGCAACGACACCGATAATTGTCGGTAGTCGGTAGACGTGTAAAGACAGTAGGGTGTCGTCTCATGTACAGAGAATCGGAACGACGGAATAAATTTCTTACTAAAAATCAGTTCGTTAGCATTCCGTTCCGTAAGAAGTTTCTCTACTGTATCGGAACCACCGGAATCATGGCGGAAACAATATAGAAACGATACGGAATCAACGGAATGCCATGTAGATTGCAGGCTATGTCGATTCGGCTATTGTTGATGGTTGAGAATTTGACGACTTCGAAGAAGAAAATTAATAATAATTCTTATTTTTCAATACGATATATTCTTGTTTTATATATACATAATTCAACATAATGCCAGCAATTCTTTAAATAATTCCGATGTCATTCTGAAATAATTGAAGAATGAGTTCTCACGCTCGGTCGTTTCCCTGAAAATACGGAACTTTATAAAACGTTGACAACCGTTCAATGACGATTTTTTAAGAGTTTATACGTTTTCAAACTTTATAAGAACACTTACAGAACACCATTAGGTTTTAAACACCATTAGATTTTCAGAACGCTTATAAAATACAGTATATATCGTTTCATGAAAGTTCTGTAATGCTAAAGTAACGCTTTCCAAAGGATGCGCCTTCGTGCAGAGAGTTCACTGTCAGATTTTGCAAACATTTAGCAAACTCTTTTCTCAATACCGTGAGACAAATATTTTTCTTCTATTCAATAAACGCTGTTCCAACATGGCGAATTATTGAATCTCAATAAAATCTCAGTTTTGTAAGGCTTTTACGCAAACGGCTTAAAGACGCTCAAAAACCGTTTTTCTCAACTCCATAACGCAAGCATTTTTCTTCCGTTTAGTAAACATTCTTTTACATATCCGATTTTCAAGTAGTGCACGACATGGCCGCTAGAGGGACACAGTGAAATTCAATTTCTCGCGTTTAAAAAATCACATCAAATAGGATAAAAGGCGCGGTATGATGAGACTTTTCAATAAAAAATTTTGTACCTTTTCTTTAATAAAATGTCTGCGTTCAGCAGGCTCAACACTTGAACTGAACGTTCATGTAAACGTCAAACAAACATTCAGGAAACATTTTTATTTTCAGAGAATGCCTTCCAAATAAAAACATTAAATTCATGAAATTTCTTAATTTCGTTAGAAAATGCCTTCCAAACGGTGCAGCGTTTCAATTTCCGCTTTATGAACACTCTACTGAATTCTCGTTTCTGAATTCTCAACGAATTCCTGCAAACGCTCATGTAAAGGTTAAACAAACATTTATAAAACTTCTCATTTTCGTCAGAGTTGCATTTCAAGGACTAAATTGTCACTTGAGCCTTGGTACGCCGCCTCATTCTTTCTGTAAATATTGACTGTATTCAGAATTTTCGTTTTCTTGTTTATTTCTGCTGTTGCAATAAAACGTTATAAGCGAAATATAATTTTCGCACACTCTTAAATATCCGAATAGCACGCCAACATTTCTTACCTTTCGCAATAATTTAACATTAGTAATAACACTATTTCTTCATCCATCGTTGTAGATTTACAAAAAATGTTTCTGAATATTCGTTTCAATTTTTAGATTCAACCAACTCAGCTGAACATGCCATTCCGTAAAAATTGTCTCTACCCATCCCACGTCGCCGGAACGCAATGGAATTTTAGTAACAAAATATATTTTACTCTTATCTATAGTATTTTTTGAGTATCCAAAGTAATGTTATAGGTAAGATAATTGCATAAATTGCACACATTACTGTTTTAGTCGCATTAAAGTAATGAAATATCGATTAAATTAAGCAAATTAGCTTGCGACCGAGGCAACATATGACGGATAGAGAAATTTCTTACAGAACGGAATTGTAGTGAACTCAATTTTCTAGTAAGAAATCTGTTCTGTCGTTCCGATTCCGTGTACATGGGACGACATGATTCCTTATGAAATCCGCACAGGCGAACACGCTCCTGGAAACACGGTATTGGAAAAAAAATCCCTATTGAGTTCATTCCGCGCCAAAAAGCCGTCGGTCGTTCTCTCTTTGGCCAATGTCGTCTGACCGATGAATGGAATGGGAGAAAAGATGGACGCCTTGACGTTGGGCTCGCACAGGTAAGGTAACACGACCGACAAGACTGACATAAATCTTCGCGTATTTCTCGGTGAATGAAATGTTGCAACTCGGTAAATCATCCTTTCTTTTTCAGGCTGGTCCACCTTGACTTGAAGGGCGCACCGCCGCGGACCTGCTACTTCGAAAAGGTACACGCGGCGTGCGAACGCTTAAGTTAAGGCTAATAGCCTCTTCTCTCATCTCTGTGCGTTAACGCATTCGGAAAAAAACTCGCACCGTTTATTATTTTCCCATTTTAAATTCGTGCAACGGGCACATTCCTCTTTCGCCTCAGCACTGTCCGGTATATAATCTTGATTTCTCTCTCTCGTTACGAATTGCGTTTTGAACTTGTCACACGCTCGTGGCTTTTGTTTACACTTGGACTTTTTACGATATGAGGAGAAACACAAAATACAAATGAATGCTACACCCTCGGAAATTGTCAGAAATTGTAGTTTACTTGTTAAGGTGCTTTCTCTTTAATGCACAAATATATATTTATCTTATTGTACACAAGATTTTATCTTTCCAGCAAGAGAAAGTGTAACATTGTTTATCCTTGTTCTTGTTTAATATTTGATAAGCAACGATGACATTTAATGAAATGATTCCATGAGCGTTAAATGGAACGCAAGTTGACAATTATACACAGATAAAATCTTGTGTACAATAAGATAAATATATATTTGTGCATTCAAGAGAAAGCAAAGATGTTTAATGCAAAAAGTGCAAGCAACACAAATAGATCTCTTGTTTTACATCTAATGAATGATAAAGACAGAATGATGATTATAAACACTTTAAAGCATGTGAACGTCGAAACCGAACGCAACCATAATCTCTATTAATATAAATTCCCTGAACGCAATCAATTATGTTTGTGACGTTTGTGTCTCTTGCTGGAAAGCACTAATACAACTGGATCCAAAAATATACTTCGATAGATCTGGTGGATATGTAATGAATGAAAATTCAATGCTGTAAATAAGAACGAAATATATATATCATTGATGAAAAAAAGATTAAACTCCTTACTGCATTTGCACTTCGTGTATTTGATTAATCGATGAATTAAAAAACAATTATGACCCAATATAATTTACAGCTTTTTCCACTGTTGCGAACATGGGGAGCTACTGGACTATTATTGGAATGGGAAGACACGTTTCCTTACAACCGAGAACTCTCTCCAATAGGAAGCAATGGTCCGAGCACTTTAGCGAGTGGATACACAGTTCAGGAAGCTAGACATATCCTGCAGATTGCGGGTGATTGCGGTTTAGCAGTTGTTCCGTTGGTACAAACTTTTGGTCATATGGAGGTATAGCAAAAATTATTTCATCGATTTTATATTGGATTATTTTGTACGAAGCTTGTGTAGCTACTTAAAATTCAAGAGATTATTTTCAAATTCCAGTTATCGTGTTATTTATTATGATTTTAAATTCCAGTTTATTTTGAAACATGACGAATGGAGATCATTACGCGAAGTGGAGCCTTTTCCAAGTTCTATTTGCCCATCAAATCCGAGAACTCTTTTAGTGGTGAAGTCGTTGATACGTCAGATTGTTAGCTTTCATCCTGATATACAGTATCTGCATATAGGATGTGATGAAGTATGGCACCTAGGCCTTTGCTCAGTCTGTACCAAACGAGCTGCAGCTAGCAAATATGGCAAATCGTCGTTGTATCTGGAACATATTCTGGCGATAGCCCAATACATTCAGGAAACCTATCCATACCTAAAGATCATCATCTGGGATGACATGCTGAGGTCGATAGACTTACAGGTTTTGAACGGTATCTTGCTGCAGCTTAATTGCATCGTTTGATTGCGCAGACTTCTTCATGCGATCGATATTTCTTTCTTTTTGTAGAACATTACATCGGCAAATATGTGGAACCCATGGTGTGGCATTACAATCCCAGGGACAATTTTGCATTACCTGACGGTATTTTTTCTTTTTTCCTCTTAATTTTTTTCTTTTTTTATATACTAAGAAATTTAAAAATATTTGCTAGATTATAACCGTTATATTAAATTATTAGGATTGTGGGATAAGTACAGCACGGTCTTTCCCAATATTTGGACAGCAACCGCATTCAAAGGAGCCACTGGCTCTACACAACATATACCTATAATACGGCATCACATAAGCAATCATGAAAAATGGTTGGAAGAACTGGGAGTTCATGTGAGTAAGGTGCATGAATTTCGTGGTACAGCATTCACCGGTTGGTCAAGGTAAGATAAATCAGAAAATGTTCAAGAACTAGCTTGAAATATTGATCAATGATAATTTTAGGTATGATCATTATGCCACACTGTGTGAATTGTTGCCCACAGCGATACCATCATTAGCTCTATGTTTGAAAGTTTGGCTCCATGGTTATTCGGAACAAACGCACACCCAGGTTGCAAAGAGCTTGGGATATATTGATCATCCGTTGCATATAACTCCACAGCTTAGACCAGTCCCGATCCCTAGCAATTTACTTTTTCCCGGATGGCAAGTAGCTGTGGGCATGGAGTGGTTTCTTAACTTCAAGACAAAATTTCACAATATTATCACCAGCGATCAGTAAGCACAGAGAACTTTTTATATATCTGTAATTTTTATTTTGAATTTGTAAAACATTTTTGGTAATTTTTTGTGAAGAAATAGGATTATTTGCATATAAAATGGAATATCCTTCAGTATTTCTAAAAAAAAAAAAACCAAAGCTTTTTCTCTTAAATATTAGAAATTCAAAGAAGCTGAGAGATGTTGCGTATCGATCGTATTTATAAAATTATTATTCTCGGACAGGATCATGACGTGGATGAATTCATGGCAAGTGGCAAATAATTACACAAATCCCATGCAATTGGAGAACTTGGTACCTGCTTTTACGGAGTGAGTAACAATCATTTCATAACAATTGTTCACGAAAAAGATATATTGCATTTCGCAAGTACATAATATATTATTCCAGATTATTATTAGAATTATCTTCTTTGGAAGGTTATCTAAGAGTTCAAATGGAAGCAATTTTCTTTTCATCGATGATTGAAGAATGGATAGGCACCAATATTCAGCCGATGAAAATAAAATTAATAGAACTAAAACAGATGACGGAGAATCAGTTAAAAATAAATAGTCGTGTGTAATAATTCTTTCGCTTGAAAAATTGACGATCAATCCGAAATATATAACAATATGATTTTGAAAAGCAATTACGATTAATGATTGGATAATCAACTATTTCTTCAATGTAGGATGAAATTATTTTTGTATATAGTAAATCGCTACGTATAAAATATCAGATGTCTACTATTTTGACGTTAACTTATTTTTAAAAAGAAAAATATAACTGAAAAATTAAAAGAACATATATAGTTTTCTAAAGAAGATACGAATTATTTTAGTACTACATACAAAAAGCAAGAAGCTTTTGTCGATATATGAGATACTCTGTGATATCTTGGCTATGAAAGGGTAACTATGATTAAATTACAAACAATATTTAATAGTTAAGGGATAATCCCTTGTTGTTTAAACCCCGTATTTTTATTTCAAATATTTGCAACTATCAATTTTTAATAAACAAATGTCTCTTTTCTTGTGTAGATTTAGTAAGATTGTGAGATTAATAGACTTGAAATAAGAACAAATATGTGCATTATGGATGGTATAGTGTTTTATTTGAAGTGATACACAGTCGATCTTGAAAGAAAACCATTTTTTTTTATGTTTCAGATAAAAAAAGTATGATTTGAAAAGGGTTAAAATCAATTTTTCAACCGCTATTATGCACAATGAAACACCTTGTATTCATTATTTCTTACATCATGGTATCACTTAAAATGAAACACCATATACTCCATATACATATATAAGATATCATTTCATCAATTCAGTCAATTTTCTTTAAAAGTATTGATGATATAAAATGCGTTTTAGATGAAAGTAGAATTTCGAAGAGAACATATTTAAACACGTTCTTTTCTTTTAGGTAGACATGCCAGAAAGATATGAAGGTCATTTCCCCTTTTTTAAATTTAAAAATATATAAATTATATAATTTATCTCAGGTAATCTAATTCTTTTAATTATTCTGTATATAAATACTAAAATACTAAAGTAGAGAAATAGAAAAATTAATAATTTACGAGATATTTCATTCTCGCAAATTTTGATATCAAATATAAAATATTTCGTTTTTGCTAACTAAAAATTTTTTGCTAACTGTAATCTTATACTTTTATGTATAATAATGACACGAATCAAACAAGTAAAGAAAATACATTGTCACTTGTAAAAAAAAAATGCATATTGCATAATTAAAAAAACTTTTTTTACCTCAATTATCTTATTACTTGATGCATAAAAGTATTAAAGTACAGTAATAAAAAAATGAATAGTTACGAAATATTTTATACGTCACGTCAAAATATACCAAAAAAGCACAAAAAATTGTTAAACTATTTCTTGATATCTCTATTTCAATATTTTTATATACAGACTAATTAGAGGAATCATATGTAAAAAAATTATATAATTTGATTTTAAAAAGTGAAGGTGATCTTCATATCTTTTTGATGCCTTTACTTAGAAAAAAACTGGCCAAGATACGTCTCTCATGAAACCGTTTCACTTTTATATAAAAACTTTTTTTTACATCAATTTTGAATAAAATCGACTGGATTAATTAAAATGGAACATTCTGTATATACTATCTTTATGATTAGATACATCCTTTACAGCCTTTTCTATATAGAATGTCCCAAACTTTTTGACACATCGCTTGTGGGCAGATAGAACAGAAACTGATCGTAATCGCGAAATGTTGAGGATTTTTCGACTCAGTTTTAGTCCGCTTTATCTACCCACAAGCGGTGTGTCAAAAAGTTTAAGACACCCGTATAAATAGATGAGCAATATATAATTCACATATTCATTTATATTAGAGGATATTTATTATAACGTGTTATGCTCATATTTTTCATATCTCATCGTAGTGAAAGAAAACTTTTAACTTGTATATTAGCTTTAATGTGATGTACTCCATATTTTGTATGTATCTCTATTTTTATGATAAATGATAATACTTCTGAACTGTAAATGTAATTGTTTAGTATATTATATAAAGAAACGAGACACTACCATGTCTCCAGAAATATAATATAAAATAATTAGAAAAATAAATCAGACTATATAGCACATGTATTTTTTTTATATATATTAATTCTTTTGAAATTATTCTACCTATGGCACGATGCATCATTTTTCATATACAGAGTGTTTAATGGTAGGTATAATACCGTTTATAGATATAGATAGAGCGGACTAAATTGAATCGAAAGGTCCTCTACTATTTTGCAATTTTTGCAATAGTTACCTAGATATCGATTATCGTAAAGATCGCATACCATGCTTCAGTGTTCACTGTGTCTAGATATACGGTATTGTAAAAACTCCCTAATGGTTTACTTCTTTTTTTTAATACTTCATAATTTTGTAGTGCGTACTTCGATCAGCAGTGCTGATTGACTGTTGCAATGGCGAAATTATAAACTAAAGTACGAATTATATACATTCTCCGCGCGACTTTTTCCTGTTTCCAAATTAAAAAAATAGCTATGACTGGGAAGAAATTTTCGTCGGATGCTGAAATGATAAATGCCATTAACTATTTTTCGGATTTAGACAAAAATTATTATATTGAAGGAATGAAAGGTCTAGAAAAATGTTGGATCAAGTGTATTGAGTTGAAGGGAGATTATGTTGAGATTATGATTGAGAAATTTGCTGTTAAAAAAAGAATTTTTTCCTTAGATAGGAAACTTTTCAATCTACCCTCGTATATTAAATTAATAAAAAGAATTTGACTTGGGATTTATATAAAATTGGACACTATTTTCCGTGTTTGAGTATCTGGCACACTTTGATTACAACGTATCTTAAGCTAGTCGCACACGATGCATGATTTTCATGCTTCCTCTCTTGCACGCTGATCAATGCATGTTACTTGTGTGCAAGAAAACGAGCATGAAATAATGCACCACATCAAACACAGAAATCAAGGATGATAGTATATCAAATTTGTAGGAAATAAGATGATTCCAATAGTGGAATGTTTGGTGAGCCAATATTTATGGATAACAATTTAGGAGAGATACACTAATCGCACTTCATGCTTCGCCGTGTCACACATGTGTTCGCCATTTTTCGACTCTGACAATACTCCTTGAACTCTTGGGAGGTAAAAGCTGTGCCTCTATCCGTCACGATTTGCTTCGGACTCCCGAATATTTGTTTTTGAACATCTAACCAGCTCTTATCTCGGACGAGCCCCCAAATTTGTAGGAAATAAGATGATTCATATAGTGTTCGCTCATTATGCAGGAAATTATGCATCATGTGCGGCCATGTTGGAATCGTGATATCGAAGCGAGGAATGACACGTTAATTTATGCTGCAAGCCATTTGTAAATAAAGACAATTTAGATAAATCTAAATGACGAGATTGCTTTAAAATACCTGTAAAAATGGGCAGAAACTGTCCTTTTCTCCCTTAATAAATGGTCGTAAAAGACAGGTAAAGTGAGCCTAATTTCGGGCAGAAACACACGGTTTGGACAGCTGTTGAAATGAATGAAATATATTTTACGTATAAAATTCCAAGATAACTATAGTTTTTGCCCATTTTTAGGACTTTCATAAGTATGAGACACATCACATTTTCACAATTAAGCAAATAATAACGAAATGGCATGCACAATTTCGTCATCAAAACGTCACTTTTCCACGCCTAAAGTTCAGCCATTTATCGTGGCGAGGCGCTCGTGCTTGTGTGTGTGTGTGTGTGTGTGTGTGTGGGACCGATTTCGCCACATTTTGCCAGGCCGCCGACTGATTTTGAATCGCATGCTGACTACTCAGGAGTCTTAAGATACAAAGGAATTTAAGAGTAGAATGGACAACCCCAGAGCGACAATTTGTCGAGCAGCGATTTTTATTGTAAAGCCTAGTGAGAGTTTACCTCAAATTAGACAATGTCTTCATATTTGTTGTAACATGTTATTTCATCTGTACAAAGTTGCCTATAAATGGCCAATATTAGCACCGATGAGATACTATTAAAAACGACATGCCTTGGACGAATTTTCGTGATTATATCAATGGGGTTCGGGAATAATTAAAGAATGAACGATGACATTATCGACAATCAATAAAAAGTCTGCTATTATTAGCATAAATATTTCGATAATATTATTTAAATACATTATTAAATTCGTGATTTTGTATTATGGGGCATTCTGTGAGCAAAAGATCGAGTAAAAAGGGCAGCACGAAGCACGTCTTGAATGTGAGGCATTTTATTCTGTCAAAGCGAAAAGCGCGGGAGATATAAAAGTATACAAGAGGTGTGTGGTGTGGAAAAAAAACTAAACGATGTACAAGGCGCAATAGCGCCGCTGTGATGTCAACGTCACGTGAGCTCATGGCGCATGATTTGATGTCACGAATCCCTCCCAGCAAACGAAAATGGATTAAAATAGATTGAAATTTTTTTCTCTCTGAATACGTATTTTAAATAGCAAATATTTTTTTGGATTTAATTGGATTCAATTAGATTCGATTGGATTGAAAAACTGCATTTCCTATTTACAATTTTGAATTGAACAGTATTCACAATGTGTGTGCACAGAAAAAGCTAATATTATTTTTAGATTGAAAGGCATAGAGATATGTTTCATGCAATTCCTATAAATGAATAAAAATGCATTCATGATTGAAAAGCATTCATTTTAACATTCGTGAATCAATATTTCGGAAAATCTGAATCCATTTCAATTCATTTCAATCTATTCTCGTTTGCTGGGCTTCAGTTCCCCGCGTTCGTGATGTCCAATCCGAGTCTCTGGTACCTCCGCGATGGGCAACACGTCTCAACGGTTTCAATATGGTCGGCCAGATTCTTGTTCGATAGAACGTAAGATATCGCGATCATCCCCTCGTCTAGTTTTTCTCGTATGATATGGTATGCGATGTCAATGTGTTCAGTGCGTCCTTTCTCGATGTGCTTTTTCGAGAAGTCGATCGCTGCTCGGTTGTCGCATCGTAATTCGCGTCCTTGGGATGGTAAGCCAAGTCTGGTAGGCTAAGTTCGGTGATGAACATCTGTTTGATGAAGCCATTCACGTGGCTTCCTTAACTCCTGTCGTCAGGGCGACGTATTTTGCTTCCATGCTCGAGGTGGCTATGCACTTCTGCTTTGCTGACTTCCATTGTACCAAGTTTTTCCTTAGAGTGGTCGTCATACCAGTGTATGAGCGATCGTCGATTGTCCAATCTGCGTCGCTGTGGATCCGGATTGTAGGCGTTTGTCCGACTCGGTATAGGAGCGCGTAGTCTTTGGTTCCGCTCAGGTACGTGCTTTGCCTATGCTCGGCCGGGATCCGCGTTGAATTGGGATAATTTGGTTACTGCGTGTATTAAGTCGGGTCTTGTGTAGAGAGCCAGATGCATTAATGATCCTATAAGTTGCCGATATGGCATTCTGGCCATCTCTTCTATCTCCTCCGACGATTTAACGCCGTCCGTTTTCGACATTTTTTGCCCGTGTTCGAGGGGTGTCGCAGCTGAACGGCATTCGTTTAGTCCATACTTTGCGAGTATTGATTCTATGTATGCTTTTTGATTAAGTCGTATGTCGCCGTCTTTATTTCGTTGGATCTTCACTCCTAAAGCGTAGGCGATATCGCCGAGATCTCTAGCTTCGTAGTGGTTTGTGATGAGCCGTGTGACCTTCCTCAGAGTACTCTTTTCCATGGAGAATATGAAAATGTCGTCGACGTGTACTACTATAACTATTCGACTGTCTTTGCGGTACACGCAACTCGACAATTGTAGTCTTTGAAACCCATTTTCGATTAAGTATTCGTTGATTTCCATATTCCATCTTCTCCCGGATTATTTTAGTCCGTAAATGGATCGTTCGAGCTTATTCACTTTTCGTTTTTCGATGTCGAGCAGGGGTGGGGCCTTCATGTATAATTCCTCTTCGAGTTTTCTGTTTAGGTACGCGCGTTTTTTATGTCTGTGTTAGGCGCCAGCGCCGCTGTGGCGACTAACATGAAGCGTAAGACTGAGAAGTTAGCGACGGATGGGTATGTTTCACTATAATCTATTCCCTTCTCCTAAGAGAATCCCTGCGCCACTANCCGGGATCCGCGTTGAATTGGGATAATTTGGTTACTGCGTGTATTAAGTCGGGTCTTGTGTAGAGAGCCAGATGCATTAATGATCCTATAAGTTGCCGATATGGCATTCTGGCCATCTCTTCTATCTCCTCCGACGATTTAACGCCGTCCGTTTTCGACATTTTTTGCCCGTGTTCGAGGGGTGTCGCAGCTGAACGGCATTCGTTTAGTCCATACTTTGCGAGTATTGATTCTATGTATGCTTTTTGATTAAGTCGTATGTCGCCGTCTTTATTTCGTTGGATCTTCACTCCTAAAGCGTAGGCGATATCGCCGAGATCTCTAGCTTCGTAGTGGTTTGTGATGAGCCGTGTGACCTTCCTCAGAGTACTCTTTTCCATGGAGAATATGAAAATGTCGTCGACGTGTACTACTATAACTATTCGACTGTCTTTGCGGTACACGCAACTCGACAATTGTAGTCTTTGAAACCCATTTTCGATTAAGTATTCGTTGATTTCCATATTCCATCTTCTTCCGGATTATTTTAGTCCGAAAATGGATCGTTCGAGCTTAATCACTTTTCGCTTTTCGATGTCGAGCAGGGGTGGGGCCTTCGTGCATAATTCCTCTTCGAGTTTTCTGTTTAGGTACGCGCGTTTTTTATGTCTGTGTTAGGCGCCAGCGCCGCTGTGGCGACTAACATGAAGCGTAAGACTGAGAAGTTAGCGACGGATGGGTATGTTTCACTGTAGTCTATTCCCTTCTCCTAAGAGAATCCCTGCGCCATCAGCCTTGCCTTGAATCTTGAAATTTTACCTTCGAAGTCCTTGAATGAGAACGTCCATCTATATTCTACGTAGCGTTTGCCTGGCGGTAGATCGGCGACTTTCCAGATCCTCAATTTCTTTTTGACTGGCTCGTTTCCATTCCTTCATTTGTGGTGAGGCTAAAGCCTCATTTATGTCGCGGGTCTCGGCCACTTCGACGAAGTTTATCTCCACTTCGCTCTCCGAATAGGATCTTTGTTCGTCTGCGTCAGTTTTCGGTTTACCTTTTCAGCCGTATGGATTTCTCATTACTTTCTTAGGCCAGCTACTACTTTCTTCCTGCCTTTTCTTTTCTCTTGGCGTTCGTTCTCTGCCCCCGCTGTCTGTTTTGCTTTGGCAGCGTTCTTTGTGTCGTCCGATGAGTCTCCTGATGAGTTTTTCGACGTTGTTCGTGATTCGTCGTTCTTCGTTCTATTCTCATAGTTGCGCTGGGGTGTCATGATTCGCTGTCTCTCTCTGACCATATATATTTATATATATATTTGTATCTGTGTATCGCGCTATCTTTATATATCCACTCGTAACTGTTTTATCTTCGATGAACCGTACATGTTTCGTTACGTGTACGTCCGCTTTTTCTGGACACCAAAGGCGGTATCTTTTAGTCTGTGACACATATCCGACGAGGAAACATACTACTGCCCTATCATCGAGCTTCCTTCTTCTCTGTCTGGGTAGGTTAATGTAAGCTAGGTATTCGTACGCTTTTAAGTATTGAACGCTAGGTTTTATTACTGGTCCATATTGCGAGTTATACCTCTCCTTTAATAGACGAGTGTCCAACTCTGTCGCGGATATAGGCGGGGTTTTCTGCCGCTGTGATGTCGACGCGTGAGCTCACGGCGCGTGATTTGATGTCACGAATCCTTTACATTCTTTATCAAAAAGGCTACCTTCTTGTCTAAAATTTAGAGGGGCCTATAGGACCTTTCATTTTGGGCTTAAATTGTTGCTTGAGATGTCTATTTAAAAAAAAACGAGGCCTTTTCAGAAAATCAAAATGGCGCATTCAAGATGGCTGCCAGAATGACCAAAGTCGAGTGGAAAAAAAAGATGGTAAAACGGGGAGCACAGACTCTTACATAACGCATAACACATGAGGTATGAGAAATTGAACCAATCAGAATTCTTTTTCTTAGAAAGGAAGGAAACGAAGGATTTCGATTGGTACATTTTCTTATGTATTACGTTATTTTCTTATGTTATATGTTATGCAAGAGTCTGTGCTCCTTGCTCAAACTTTTTTCCGCTCGATTATGTTCATTCTGGGAGCCATCTTGAATGCGTCATTTTGATTTTTCGAAAAGGCCACGTTTTTTTTTAAAGTAGACAACTCAAGCAACAATTTAAGCCCAAAACAAATCCCGTAAGCTCCTCTAAATTTTTGACAGAGGGGAGGGTCTTTTTGACAAAGAATGCCTCTATATAAATACTGTATAAATAAGTACGCATATTTTTAATGCTATATACTGATGAAAAATTATAATTTTTTTCTCTGCAGTTATCATCTCTATTGATAATCAAACTCAGATAATAACATTAAAATCACAATTTTAAATAAAAATCGAGTATTATTAATGGCAAATTCGGCACACATGCACTGATTTTACTTTAATGCTGCTCTGACATGATGTGAATGCAGAATCACTTTGGTGCTATGCCAAATTGCACTGTCAGTGCAACATTTCTTGAACTCATTCGGTTTATTCCGAATATAATTCAGCACTACACTGAGTCAGTTTTCATTTGCCTAAACAACAATCTAAACGCACTGATACAGTGCGCATAAGCCGAATATGTGACACTGAAAAAGTTCGCACTCAGTGCGCACTCTAGTATATTCTGCCGAATTCGCTATAAGTTTTAAACATACATATACATATACATGTCTACGAAACTAATAAATCATAAAATTAGCATTACGTTGTCAGTTTCTTACTCTTATGCTCGTTTCCATCAATGTAGATTAACTTTAATCTCGGTTCAATTTACTCTTTGTCTTTGTTTAGTTCTAAAGATTAGAAAAAAATGAAGAGAAAGTTGAATCGAGATTAAAGTTAATCTACGTTGGTGGGCCTTAGGCCCGGTTGTCCCACCTTTTGGTAAATTTTACCTGTTAGATAAATCTGATAATCCGCGCATGTGATTGGGTAATCTTGTTACTTACCCAACACGTAAAATTTACCAAAAGATGGAACAAGCGACCCTTAATCACTTAAATTTTAACAGTCAACTTCCATAAGACCGGCGGTCTTTAATAGTATCTCGTCGGTGATATTAGATAAATTATATCACATTATATCAGTATACAATTATACATCACGCACTGAAAAATATCAAATTGTTTCGTATGGAATATTGAATTCCATAGTTCAAAAATTTTTTTATTTTCTTTAATACGAAAAGGGATCGATTCGTCTTTCTGAACGAACAAGATTTTATTCAATTGCTCTGCACTGATAATATTTATTAATTAATATTAACTGCAATTATTCGGAAGCCTAATTCGTAAATATAGAAAATATACAAATTCTCGTTTTCTCGCTCTTGCAAAATCAATTAATAACATATTGGATATATTAGAAAATCCGAGGTTAAACTCAATATCACGTGTTTACTCTGGTATGATCTTTTAGAGATTGAATATAAATATTTTATTGGCAAGAGCACAGAAATTAAGAAGGAAATATATACGAGGCCCATTCCCGGCGTTATAGTGTGCATGTGTGCGTGTATGCGAGCATGCGTGCAACGCGCGCGCGCGCGCGCGCGTGTGTGTGTGTGTGTGTGTGTAGCGTGTGCAGGATGGGTCTGATAAAAAGTTTGTTTTTTTTTCCCGAAAACGGTTAGAGATAAGAGGAAGACACCTATTATCAAAATTGTACAATAAGTAAGAGACATACTTTGATGATGTTGAGTAAATGTCCTTAATTTTTCATTACTAATAAATGAAGATTTTTTTTTTAATAGAAAGGAGTATTTTCTAATCATTCCATCGATACTCAATTAGCTGAATTTCTTTGTATTAGAATAATTCTTTGATAATTCAACTATCTTTGGAATATAAATTAAAAAAGAAATAGATTATAAGTTAGAATTAATATTATAATTATTGCAATAAATCAAAAGATTCACTATGTTGAGCTAAACATGCTTGTAGTCTTCATGAAAAGTTTGCTTGAACTTTTTCTAACTCTTGAATCGTCATTTCACAATAAAAATATTTTTTATTCTTTCTACCATGTTTTTTGGTAAGCTGTTGAAAGTGAAGAGTAAAAGAGCTGGATTATTTTCAACGTCTCATCCGAAACATATAGACAGAATAAAAAATATTGAGTTTCAAAATTGATTTTAGAAATCTACTCTCAAGCGTTGTTATGGCTTTAACGAACACTTTGTATGTGTGTTGTGTGTGTATGTGTGTGTGTGTGTGTGTGCGCGCACGCGTGCGTGTATGTGTGTAACATATTTGTCTGCAGAACAGAAGTATAACAATGGTCAGATATACAAAAATTATGATCGGTCGATTAAAAAAAATTGAGCTAATCTTAATATCTACGCTTACGTTACATTCATGTAGATGTCGACTGGGATTATCAGACGACATACCTGATCGAACAAAAGACGCCAACGGAAACCATAAAGCGACAGTGACAATAATTTATATTTGATAAACATAAAATGTCACTGACTTCTAATTTCAGCAGCGATTTTTAAATTCTTTGTTAAATAAATTAATTACATGACTTGATTCACATCTTCTTTTCTGTTTCAGACTTTATTATTTTATCCATATTCCAAAATTTGCTTGTGATAAAACAAGAGATACCTGAAAAGTAAAAATTTATTTAGCGACTGAGAAAACGATTTATATCTTTTTCTTTTCAGTGTATTCGTTAAGAAATTGTAATAAAAAATCTAAATCCAGGTGATTTTTATTCACTTGCAGTATCGCCCTATTTTATCTTACCCTTCACTGGTCAAGACATCCTTCAACTTGGCCCGTGTAATCAAATGATCATTGCACTTGAACCATTGATCTCTCTGTTGCCTGATGAAAGCGGTATAATGCCCAGTCTCTAAAGAACCTTCATGATTTATTACGGCAAACAGAGAGTACCTATTATTAGCAATCATATTTTAATTCAACGTAGATTTCTTTTAAAACGATATAATGTTGGTTACCCAGAAATAGAAAAAAAATTCTAATTCAAGAGATATCACTACCTATTGTCGCTAAAACTCATATCCTCTCCGTTTTTCGACAAACCATTCAGCATAGCGCTGTTGTTGTTACCATTGCGTCTATGCGACATGAATGGCGTCATATCTAGTTGTTCGGGGAACGAGATAAATGTAGAGATCTTCTTTTTAAAAATCTTATCCTGGATTATGAAGTGCTCAAAGCGCTTTAGATGAAAGATCGCCACGATCGGCAATTGCTTCATCGTTAATTGCTTTGTGCTTTCTTGGTAAGTCTCACAGTTGCTACATTTGATCTTTGCACTAGAACCTAAATGCTCGGCTCTGGTGAATTTTTCCAGACAATCTAGCAAGGAAGTGGGTGGCCCGGGTGTATTAGAACCAGAGGTACTAGCTGCCGAAGTTAGATCTAAAGATATGTCCCAAAATGGATCTATTGTAGTAGACACTCCACTGAAAAGGAAATGAAGAATAATAGAGCTAAGTCTGATATAATAAAAATTCTTGTTATGTTAAACAGCTTATTTTTACAATGTATTGTATTTGAGAAATTTTGTATTAATCTGGCGAGTATCGATTAATCACATTGCAATTAGACATAAGTTAATAACAGCAGTGAAAAAGCTCTAGGCGCTATGTAATCGTAACACTGTGGTGGTTCAATTGAAATCCTCCTTAATCTGATATATAATATTATAATAATTATTTCTATATAAAGTAAACTATGCATTTATCACATTATTTAATGTGCTTTATAGCTTCTACATGATATATATCTTCTCCATCTATTAAGTGTCTTCTTAGAGAGATTTAGAGACTAACATACTTGCAAGCTTGACAAACAACATCACTTTGAAGGCACCCAGTAAATATTTGATCGATGATACACTTGCAGTGATGAGGGTTGTCTTTGACCAGTATCGTAGTGGCTTCGCAGTGTTTATGAAGAACATCCAGTGTAGCAATGAAGAATTCATGGGCATCTTGCTGCTCATAGCCTGCCAGATGTCTGACGTGGGTCCAAATCAGATGGAGAAGTTTGTGAAGCGTCAATGGAGCTTTATTGCCGGAATAGAACTCCTGGAACAAATGGGATACCTCGCAGACCAAACAGAGACTCGGTTGCGGGCAGTGATGACGGTCAGCAAGGAAGTAGTCGCGTAACAGTGGAGTGTGAATAAGCGCCTGTACGATGCAATTTACGAAACAAGTATTTCCAAGATTGATGAGTCCCCTTAAACCTGAAATTAGCATTAATTTTTACATTATTCTACAAAGAATGTTTGAATCATTATTGTCGAATTATATTTTTTTAGCATAACATTATAACATTATTTGCATTTAATAAAATTTATTTAACTTGTACAATGTGATCTAGAAATTGAACTAACAATAAGCTTGAGAATTTTTTCAATACCTATAGTGGAATTTTCTACAACGCGTCTTCGGCGCGGATGATTTCTCAGCAACTCCGCCTCCGTCTGCGTGGGTTCCCATGCACGATAGAATTCCCCGAAGCTCAAGGATTTTGCCAACTCGCTCCATTGCGCTTTTGCTACTTTTAACAACTCTCTATCATATACATAATCACCGCATTGGAAGCACAAAATATTCCCGTAACACAGATCAACGGCTGCGATAAAACGGAACAAATAAATCGATATAAAAGGGCAAATTGATTAACTATTATACATATATAAAAGACTCACGTTATATAATTTTATTTATTTATATAATGTTTATTTTTAACAAAATATTTGAATGCATGTAATCTAGATCTAAACTGAAAAATATTCCATTACCTAGAAAATGTTTCTTCGTTTTTGCATGCTCTTGTATGTGGCCTTTTACATAACAGCCAAAAAATATACAATGAAGACAAGAATGTAGGCGATCCTTGTAAGTTTTACATGTGTGACATAAACAACTCACAGCCTGCAAAATAAAATCCCAAAATATTAATCGTTTTACGTTTACACATTATCTTATTTATTAAAACAAACGAGTAAACTTAAACTTTAAACAAAATTTAAATTTAAAGTAATTATTTTAAAATTTAGATATGCGTAATTACTGAGCATGCTCAGTAAAATAATTTCATTTTCATTTCATATTTTGCAAAATATCGGTTAGAAATCATTTTTAAAGCTATTTCAAACATTTGTAAAAAATTGTTCCTGTTTTATCTAAAGAGTAATTTTCAAATAATTACTGTATCGATATCGACTATTCTTAAGGTAGAGGAACGTCATATCAAATATATTTATTAAAATAAATTAAAATTATAATATAAATATTATCCGCTCCGAATTGTAACAAAATAAACTGGATAGATAAGTTAAACCACGAGCAACAAAGGGCCTAATTAAACTAATTATACATTAATACACATTTCGACTAAATTAATTGTAAGTCTTCATCAGTCTAATGATTTTCACGACGATATGTCGAAAAATTTTCCTTTTTTTTCGTTATTCATTATTCCTAATTCGTTATTCCGAGCAGGTTTGTTATAATCTGGATTGAATTAATAACGTATCCTATTAGCAGAACATATAATGTCAACCAATAGTATAGAACATTATCCAACTCAAATTAGTGCAAATCCGCTCAGGTTGAAAACGCTAATAGTCAAATGTGAAAAGAATATAATATTAGGTGTAGTAAAAAGAAATCCATTATTTTTACTACACCTAATATAATCAATTACTATGATTGGTGAATTTCTTAAGATTTAAGACTTACTACATCTATTGTATTTATCGTATGACACATGAAATATTATGGCCCTTTACAATAAGCTGTTAATTTGTTTTAATTAAAACTTTAAGTAACTAAACCTTAAGTAAGAACATTAAAACCTATAACGGTTGAAGCTGAATTTTTAATCCTTTAAATAATTCAATATGAATTGTATACATACTATATGTATGTACAGGGTGAGTAAAAAGTCCCAGACTGGTGAAATATCTCGAAAGCATTTTCGAAAGAAATGTTTCCTACAAAAGTTATAGGGTTTTAAGAGTCGATAGGAATGACAAGTCAATTCATTTTCATTCCATTTGTGCAGCTACATATCTGCATTCTATCAGACTCTACTATATAAAATATTGTCTCGTAGAAAAAATATTTTGCCATGAAACTCATTTTGGATTACATTTTACGAAACTACGAAGCCTATTAAAGAACTAAAGTTTACAATTTCATTCTTAAAAACATTTTAATGAATAAAATGCTTCTTATAAAAAAAAGGAGCATGAAACCACAGCACTGGATGTTGTTTGTGAAATTTAATAATTCATTACATTAATAACAAAATCTTTATATTTAAAGATTTTTTATTAATGTAATGAATTATTAAATTTCACAAACAATACAAAATATAAATAAGGTGCATACAGCCACAAGATGTATTTAGCGAAAATCATATATTTTTAATAATTATTTCATATGATAAGTAGACGTTTCAAGAATCAATTTGCAAAATCCGCCTTTGTATGCGCTTTCGCAGCTTCATAAAGAAAGAAACCAAAAAAAGTTTTATGACGTAATATTATTTCTTGGAGATAAATATCGCAATTAAAATGCGATTCATGTAATATTTTAGCCATAATTTCAGCATAAAGAAACACATAAGTGCAGTTCTAGGTCAGTTATGCTGGTTTTTTTCTCGAAGAAATAATATTTCCTTATGAAATTTTTTGGAATTTCTTTCTTATGGTGTTGGGAAGGCTCGCACAGAGCCGATTTTGCAAATTGATTCTTGAAAATGTTTTATTAATAAAATTATATACACCAAACTGCATTATAGTACACATCGGATGAGATATTATTAGAAAGACGTTAACGTGTTGAAAAACTGTATATAAAGCTTTTGCAAAAGCCTCGGTAGTCTAAAGGCCATAATACACAAAAAAACTTAAGTAGTAAAACGTAAGCAATAAGCGAATTGATCAATCACGGTAGAATCCGTAAGGCCATAACGTAAGTAATAGCCAATCTAGCATGTTGATTTCCTTATTGCTTACATCTTATTGCCTTAAATTTTTTTATATGCCATGGCCTTAAAGACTTAGGACGCTTGTACGGAATACAAGAGTTCCGGGTTCGGCCTCCCGGCCGAGGTAATATTTTTCACAATAAAAAATAAAATTAATTTACAGTTTCTCTATATTAACATCTTTCTAATATGATACCGGATTGAGCATCAAATTATAATATTAAAATTTACTTGTCAATTTAATTTAATTTGTAATATTATTACAATAGTTTAATTGCGTTTATAAGTGCGGAAAACCAATTCGCGCGCAGTTCTATAAATATAATATATATGCATGTACATACAGTGTTCCTCACGTAACTGTGATCACGATTTTTTCGGCACTTCCGATGATGTGACAAAAATTATTTTGAATAAAAGTTAGTCAGTTTTCAAGCGACTACAAATTGCAATACTGAAAATTTGCAAAATATTCTTTTTTAGGAAAAAAAAAGTCAAGGTCGTCCTAATTTTTTTAAATGGCACTACGTATTTTTTATTTCATTATATTGTAATTGATGTCAGGACGAGTTCAATGATCTGCCATATTATGATCTTGAGATGACCTTAAAGTCAGTGTGGTGAATTCAATGAACGGAAACGTTTTCATGACAAATTATTTTGTATTAAACTTTGCAACTTTGTTTTTCATTATATTGTTCAGGAAAAATATACCTGTAGACAAATTGAGCAACCGACGTAACCATTTCTGAATACATAATGTGAATATGTACGTAATGTGAACATAGAAAAAATCTCAACATAACTTGTAGTATTCGTGGCATAGCTCGAACGCTGTTACGACTTTATTTATACTTGTATTCTTTTTTAATTTGACATAGAGCAAATCGTAGTTTCAATTTGTCGAAAATGTATTTTTATAATGAGAAAGTTGATATGCAGCTAATACAAAAATCTTTTTCTACCGTAAAATATGTCCATATAAAATTTAATACAAATAAAATAATTTTTCACGAAATTTCCGAAGTTTCCGTTCATTGATTCCACGTGCCTGACTTTAAAGTCATCCGAGGTCATAGTATAGCAGGTCATTGAATTCGTCTTGACAATATTGTGAAGTAAAAAATACGTAGTGTCATTTTAAAAAATTAGGGTGACCTTGACTTTTTTCCTAAAAAAAAATTGCAATTTGTAATTGATTGAAAATTGATTAACTTTTATTCAAAATAATTTTTGTTACATCATCGAAAGTGCCGGAAAAAATTGTGATCATAGTTACGTGAGATATCCTGTATATAATATATATGTATAAGTATAATATAATTCATACTGAATTATTTAAAACATTAAAAATCCAGCTTCGATTGTTATAAGCTTTAATATTCTTACTTGTTGTGTATTCACATTAATGTCTTAATGAATCATTTATTATTAAGCTTTAAGAAATTGATCAATCATAATCGATTGTTCTTCTCATATTCGATTGTAAATTTCTTAGAATGGCCACACACACTTTCCGTAATAATAATCGTAAAATCTATTCTATAATGACTATGTTTATACAGCTAGATTTACGACAAAGTTATAACATCGATATTATGAAACTGGTCAATCACAATCATTCCGTTCTTCAGAAGAATAGCTAGTTTTATAACATCGATGTTATAACTTCGGCGTAAATCGAGCCGTGTAAACATGTTTATGTGTTTTTTGTTTCTTGTTTCCTGTTTTTTTTTTGCTATTTTTTACATCTTATCTTTTTGCTTATCTGATTTTTTGTTCTCTTATCGCGTGAGATAAAAGTTAACGAGCTTCGGAAGAAATAGGAAACAGTAGCAAAAAATACAATTGTTGTTGAAACGGTAAAAAGAAGAAAAAAAAAGCAAGAGGTAAAAAGAAGAAATAAGAAACAAAGAGCATATTATAAAATAGATTTAAGACTTAACCAATCATAGTCAAGAATTGTCTAAAACTTTCAGTTTGAGTAATAACTAATTCTTATGCGTCATCTACAATATATAGAATAAGAAGAGTAAGAAATTGACCGACCACAGTCGATTATTCTTCTCACATTCGATTGTGATTGGTGATTCAATTTCTTACTCTTACTTCTTACTCCGTATATTGTAGATCATTAACGACTTAAAGCGTCGTCTACAATGAACAGTAGCAGTAGAGGCTGTAGACACGTCGGGAGTAGACTAATTTTCCGGCCCAGCCAGAAACGATTGATCGATTAACGTCAAATCGATACTGAACTTCGCATCATCGCTTACGATTTGACATTGATCGATCAATCATTTTTGGCTGGACCGGAAAACCAGCTTACTCCCGACGTATCTACAGCCTCTACTAAAAAAAAAAAAAGTCACTAGATTATAAAGTACCGCAATTGATTTTATAAATGTCGCGTAAAAATGGCCGAAGTGCACATAGTACACGATTTGAAATACACCAGGGTTCACATTGGGTCAATTGGGTGCAGCTAACCTAACCGTACATTTTCGAAACATTTTCAAGCGTCAATCTCGAGATTGAAGGCGCAAATTCATCATTGTGTTGATATTAACATAATAAAAATCTCTTCAAGGTTTTTTTTCCAGTATCGTGTTGTTAAAGTTAATAATACCATGTTGTTGTCTAAGTGCAAAAACAATAAAAGCTTACACTTTTAAAAAATAATCCGGACCAAGGCAAAAACGTTTGTCTCGGCCGAATAATCTCTTAAGAATGCTCAAGCAATCACACGTGTGATGTGTACTTTCGTATTCCTGAACAGTTTTGAACTGTACTTACACGTATCCTTTGTGCACTTTTAGACACAAAACTTCTACGACACATAAATCCGTATTAAACTAAAAAACACATAAATTGAGCATTCGTACATATTCTTTTGTTCATAAATAAACTAATTACAACTAAAAAAACATTGATTTACGTATTTGACGGCTTCATTTTCCCAAATAAAGCATGTAATACAAATGCATAAATTCGAAATGACCGCGTTTCGCGTGAAAATGGATGCGAGTTTGCGGTACTTTATAGATCTAGTGATTTTAGCCTCTACTGCTACTGTTCATTGTGGACGCTTAATAGTACAGTAAAGATACAATTTCACGAGCTCAAATCGGTCGTTTCAGCGACAAAAAGGATTATTCAAATTTTGACCTTTTGTGATCCTTTTTGTCACTGAAACGGTCGGTTGGAGTGGCTCGTGAAAATGTATTTTTAAGTATCGTCTACAATGAACAGTTGATCGATCAATCATTTCTGGCTTGGCCGGAAAACCTGACGTATCTACAGCCTCTCTACTGTTCATTGTAGACGATGCATTACAATTGCTTTTATATGGAAAGTGTGGGGAGAGTTCCATTTGCGCACATTGCGCATATCACTCCTTGGAGTAACCACGATTTAAAATTTTCTCATTGGTAAAGTAGCGAAAAATTACAAGGAATCAGTTAATGTTTATGGTGTATGTAATCGGGAATGTAGACAAGCGGGATCCTCTCAAATGTGCGCGGATGTGCCTTATATGTACGGTGACCATACATTCTTTATTGTAAAGGATAGTCCTTTATTTCAAGTAGCTATCTTTTAGATTTATTTGTTTCTTCAAAATTCAATTTTGTCCTTTATTTTCCAATATTGTCCTTTACTATTCTTTATTTTGACATTCTTTTTTAACTGGCGTTCCAAAGTCTAATATATTATTGTATATTAATAAGCAAATTTTTACGAAAAATGTTTTACAATCTCAAGCATATAAATACAATTTGTTTTTGTTAATCAGATTTCTTAATTTTTTAAATTAAATTTACTCAAACTAGAGTTGTTTTCATTTTTCATTATTTTGAACCTTTTATTATTTCAGATCAAGGGTTTGTTCCAGTCGAACCAGTTTCAAATCAGAAAACTGTACATCTCAATTTGATTATACTAGGCAATAAAATTTTATAATACACAGATCCAGACAATCACAAACTGGTTTGAAAACATATAGGGAACAAAGCCCAAAATTTTCAGATTTCTCTTTTATTTTCTTTAAGAAAATATAATCTAAGGATCTCTATCTATAGTCTCTAGGATCTTAAGGGTCATAGAAAATTGATTATCATAATCGACTCATATTCTATTCTTCTCATATTCGAGTGAGATTGGTTAATTTTCTATGACTTACAATTCTATGACCACTACAACTTCTATTGTAAATCCCTTTGTTGTAGTATTAAAGCTTAAAGTAGCTTTAGTATTAAAGTTTCCATTGAGAAAACTAATGCAACACTGGTGCACAATTAATGAATACAATTGAATGCAAATCAATACATATATTTTCAGTTAATAGATAATTTAAACATTTTAATTACATATTTTTTATTATCACGATAACTTTATAACCTTAAAAGAATTAAATTATTTATTAACACTGAAAAAAAATATATATTGATTTGCACTCAATTGCAGTGTTGTACTAGTTTTCCCAGTAGAATAGTAGAAAACGCTATTATGGTTCCTACACATTGGACGCGGATATGCTTGCCGCGCGTCACAAAATGTGACGTTGTAGAAGCTATAATAGAATAGTAAAAATCCCGTTAACCTTAACGATAATGTCAGAATCATTATATCGTGTTATGCAGCTTTTTTTTTTATCATGTAGTATAAAACGTAACAGCAATATCAACAATATCCTTATTGTCGTTAAGAATTACAGAATAGGGGCTTAAGGATTATTTATACTGGCCGTAATACGTTAACTTATGCCATAATCTGATAAGGATTGAATGACAATTAGGATTCAATCACAATTGAATGAGAGGAAAATAATCGACTACGGTTATTTGATCAGTAAGCTCTATAATGGAGCAAGCCATTTTTATACTAATTACTAAACTATAGAAAGCTGCGGCCCAATGAAGAAAAGGAAGATAAGCAATATTAGTCTTTCTGATTTCTATTTAAATAGTAAAACAGCATCAGCCAATCAGCAAATCGCTGACAAAGAACAGTATCAACTTTGCATTAGTGTTCTTGTTTAGGAATTGAGACACCCCTACTTTTCGATGGCTTGCTCCAGAGCTGCATTCAGATTCCCCACCAGAGTGCACCCAGAAAGCGTTTGAGTGCCTTTATTGAGGGCGCTTAGGTGAAATGTACAGATTCCTACTCTATCCACTCGGAAGGATGGAAAAATCATCTGGTTCCTTGAGCATCATACGAATGTATCTATACGAAAATTTAAATTTCAAATTATGCCTGTATTATAAATGATATAAACCATAACGCAAAGGAGGCCAAGTATTTAATCATCTATTAAGTTTTACAGGTCGGGACTTAAGATATTGATAAGATATTTATCTTATATCTTTTATCATTATTGGATATATTTATCATTATTGTATATATATTTTAGTTCTACATAATTATATTGATTATATATGTAATTTATATTAAATCTGATACATTTACGTTACTATTTGCTGTAACCGATACATGTAGGACACTCTCTTATCTTACAGTGCGTTCAGATTCCCAAACCACTCTGGTACTTTTTGCTAGGCTCCGCCCACTCACCCAGTCATCCAGCGATCACCCATCCGGTGAGGAATCTGAACACAGCCCTGTATGTTACAAAATTCATCGACTATGATTGGTCAATTCTAACAGATTACGGAGATTACGGCCAGTATAAATGATATGGCTACAATATAAAAAATAAGGACTAACGATTCCAACCTATCAGAAATCATGTATTCCAGTATATCCGATATCTGATAGGTTGAAATCTTCCTTCTATTGTGAATCACTTTAAACAATCTTTTAAATGTATGTATACTGAAAGAGGCACAACAGAATGAAAAGAGACAGAGAGAGAGAGAGAGAGAGAGAGAGAGAGAAACAGAGACAGAGACATAATGGGTACATTTACACCATGCAACTTACAGGATAAACAAGGATGACACCTATTGTACAGAATACTGCCTAAATAAGCGCAGGGTAAACATAGCTCATGCAAATGTGAAAGCGAGACGCAGAGGAGCAAGATGAAAGATCTTTTTCTTTCTCTCTCTCTCTCTCTCTCTCAAGTTGCATGACAAAGAACCTTGACCACGAATAGGAAGCGAGAAAGAAAAAGACTGACGTACCTTCCTGACGCGTGCCTCGGTCGATGTACTGGTCACGAAAAACGAGTGTATCACTTTATACGGTTGGATACCTTTTGCTGCTTTAAAATTATTTAAATGTATGCAACCATGGTCGCTCATCTCAGGTTGGTAGGAGCGATGTGGTCGACCTGATCGCACGACGTCCCTCTCCTTCGCGACACCGACAGACAGTCCCGACACTCGATGCCGTCGGTGATCCTCGTTGAGATCCCCCAGTGACGCGAATGCGACGTGTACGATAACAACAATTTCTCGAGGATGACAGCGACGACGTGAGGAGTGTAACTCGCTGCTGGCCTTGGCGGAAACGCGCGTGTTGTTGACATGGAAAAGAGAGTGGACCTTGGGAGAGAATAGGAGCGTAAGCAAGTGTAAACTTGCTCCTTCCAATCGGGTGGGAAAAAAATGTGAAAATGTCAAATGATCAATGTGAAATGGTCGATCAGTCGAGCGGAGGTACCGTTGTCAAAATGTCAACCGCGGAGGTGGATTGAGGAGAAACGCAGCGAGCAATTGCGAGCAATGGCGAGAGCACAATGATGGGAGAGGGAGTGGTGCGATATGCGGTCTAGAGGAACCATCAATACATAGGATGACACCTTGAATCACCCTGAATGCTTTGTGCTCTCGTTTACTCTCTTTTCAATTTTCAATGTTCTCACGCGCCTACTGCGTTTCCAACGTACTTCGGTTACTTCGGTACGCCGTAGTGCCGTACGAGCTGATCACGGACACCAACCAATCAACCAGCCAACCAACCGACCGTCCAACCAACCCTAAACCCAGCCTGCCGGTCACTGCCGACGCCTCGCGCCTCGCGCCTCGTGTCGCCGGCAGAGGAAAGCGTCATTGCAATGAATATAGCAGCGACATCTGTCTGGATGCGACCATGATATCGATCATGCGAGAGGCCTTTGGCCAATCACATTCCGTCATTTCGTTTGACGGCAGATACGATCGGCTAATTTGGTATGGATTAAAGCTACGCTCCACTTGATGCTACAAATGCTTCGAAGCATTTTTTCGTTGGTTAATTAGTAAAATTCTTTTTTTCAATTGGTCAATCTGCACCTTAAGTTTCTTGAAGTGACCCCTAAAGGTGCGGGAACTGTGTGATTTCATCCTAAGGGTGAATTCACATAATGCGGAAAAGGACTGCGGAATAGAGAATGCGTCATTGAAACAACCAATTAGCGCTATTCGGATTAACGTGTGATTTCGCCTTAATATGTTTGAACAGTAATTTTACTAAAATTGAATTTAATGTACGAGGTACACTAAAGCGGGAAGCACAGACTCTTACATAACGCATAACACATAAGAAATCCAATCAATCAGAGTTTTTTATTTTAAAGGAAAGAAACGAAAGACTTTGATTGGTACATTTTCTTATAATGCATTATGTATTATGCATTATGCAAGAATCTGTGCTCTCCGCTTAATAGTGGATTAATTAGGTTTAATAGATTAGGATATGTCCACACAAACTTGCATAGTCGCATAAATGTATGCATAACGAAAATTATCCAATTACATTTTACGTGTTCCTTTAGAAGAGATATGCGATTGAATAATAACTCTAACCTGTTATATACCGTAATCTGTAAGAATTGACTAATCACAGTCAAGTATTCCCCTCTCAGGCTCAGTTTCTCAACTCACAGTTAACTCTTAACCGACGTTCAATTTTTTCCTCATCTCTTTCCAATTCAGAAATTGGAAAGAAGCAATAAATAAGTTGAACCTCGGTTAAGAATTAACCGTGAGTTATGGAACTGGGTCTCATTCGACAATAAGAAGGAAATATTTGAAAGTGATTAGTCAGTTTTTACAGATTACTCTTTTTACTCTTTTACTCTATTTACTCTTTTTATTCTTTTTACTCTTTTTAAGACTTAAAATTCTTGAATATGATTGGTTTACACATTTAGATCCATTGAGGAACTAAGAGCAAGACCAATCATATTAAAGAATTTTACAACTGTTGCAAAACTGCTTTCTCTGCTGCAGCCAATGGCCTAGTTTCCAGTCGAGTATTCCCCTGTTACAGTCGAATGACAGGGGAATGCTCGACTGTAATTGGTTGATTTTTACATTCTGATCTGGTTTAAACCCTCGGTGGAAACTAGGCCAATGTCATTCTGTGACTTTAAGCGATACTTAAAACTCTATCTGTCTCTTTTAAAACCAAAATGAGACAGAAACAGAAAGAGTTTTAAACCTCACTTAAAATCAACAGTAAGTAACATTGATGCAATCGGGCCTTATAAATCCAACCAATCACATTCAATCATTCGGCAAGCAGACTAGCAGCTTTGTCCGACTTGAACGCGCCCATTGTGTTTCCAGCTTTAATCTCCAAGGCAACTGATGGTAACTGTCAACAACATAAATATGTATAAAAGAAACAGAAGTTGATTGCGTTCCATCAAATTAAGAAAGAATTGTTTTATCTGTGTTTTAAATGCTTTAATAATATGAAATATCTTTTTTGAAACGAGTGTTATAGTATGTATGATTACGCTTATTTATACTAATTTATATAATGTTAAATTTTAATTAAATGTATGAGTGTATACTCTAATATGTTGAAACAATGACTTTGTATTTTGACATACGGGTGCAAAATCCTGAAAGTGCTTCAATAAGCACTCTTGCAATTTGGCACAATAATTATCCCCTATTGGCTGTTGCTGCGTATTCTCAAGACAAAGGTGGCTTTGTAATTATCTATGATGATCAAGGTGAACTCGTGCAGGATATCGAATCACCGGGACACCCAGTGGCACAAGTCACATCTCTTGGCTGGCATCCGGAGAAGACGTGGCTAGCGACAGGATGGGAAAACGGAGATTTACGAGTTAGTATCGCAATATTTCAAGCTACAGAAGACAAGTCTGTCGTAAGATAAAAAATATATTAAATTATTATTAGGTATGGCCAGGGGACACTGGAACTCAGGAGTTCAATGTAGTAGTAACCCCTCATCGAGATATCATCACGATTCTGCAATGGAGTCAATATGGTGGTTGCTTAGTATCTGCAGATACTGGTGGATCTATAGTTGGATGGAAGATAGATTCCAGAGGACAGCTATTCATGACATTTCATCATGAACTAAAAGAATCTTTTTCACAAATTGTATTTAGGACAGTTCCGCTAAAACCAGTTGTTGATGTTAGGTACAAACAACTTATACAAACAACTTAAGTAAAAACAGGTTAAATTATACAAAACAACTTGTGTATTATTTTTCTAATAATGTAGATTATTTCATAATTATTGCAAGCTAATATAATAGAAGTAAAAACTGAAATCTTCTTCAAAGAAGATGTTTTAAGTAAAACTTACAGATGATTAGATGAATATTTGATGATATTCTTTCTTGATTATTTGATTGGATATTGATTGGTCAATTAATTGTTTATAGTGGTTTGGCAAAGGCAACAGTGGCTGGTGATGAGAGAGCCTGGGATATGTTCAGTTCCTGGCGTCCAAGAACAGCTGCACCAACAGCAGTTCCAGTACAACGGGACAATCATTCGTTTTATATTGGCACTGTAAATGGTATCATATACTATGTTGACGTTCAAGGACAATGCAAGGAAGTTCTTAGTACTGATGGTGCAGTGTTGCACTGCTTATTGTATCATCAAAACAGAGATTCTATCATTGTTATGACAGAAGGATTGAACATAGGGCATTTCCAAGCAGATTCAATCACTGGAGAGCTCACCGAATTGACAAAGGTTTATGCCATTAAGTTCTATCACTGCTATATCTACATGTTATTTCTATTTAAAATTTAAAGATACTGTATATGACAAATTCAAATTCTGCATCAATATTATTGATTATGTATTATACAGGTTCAATTTTCCGAGAAATTTTATTCATGAAAATATATAGGGTATAATTTGTTCATTCAGGTGTGGCACAACACAAAATACCAACAATACTTGAATGCGCGAATTTTAGGTGATATGATTCACTAGTTTTAAATGCTCACAATTCAAAAATTATTTTATAGCTTCGATATTTTGGTATTAGGATTTATTTCAAAATGAAACAAAATCTATCCTTAAGTATTATTATGATCTTTATCGGCCACCCTATATAATAAACGAGAATACATAGTATAATATTTATACATATATTTAGCACATCTTTCTAAACCCTTCTCGAAGTCTTCTCGAATATTTTAACGAATATTTTTTTTATAAAATTAAAAATCAATTTCATTCTTTTTGCATTTTCTTACAGTTTAACATTTTAAAGTGCACTTTAAAGCCGTTATACACAAGCCCATGTAAACATTTATTCGTAGAATTAGCACAGTTTATCAGAAACATTTTTCCGAATACGTTTTAATGTTATTTTATATACATATTTTTTTCGTTTTTACTACACTTAAACGTCTTTTTTACACCCAAAAACAATTTTCAATTTTTTAAAACCCATCACACTAGGATGACTCCATAATAAAGGGATAAACGTTTATTATAAAAACATAAAAATATTCGAAACGTTTTTCATAGATGAATGTGCTAAATATACATGTGAATGTATTTTTA
Source organism: Acromyrmex charruanus (assembly GCA_017607545.1). Classification (NCBI taxonomy): domain Eukaryota; kingdom Metazoa; phylum Arthropoda; class Insecta; order Hymenoptera; family Formicidae; genus Acromyrmex; species Acromyrmex charruanus. Next base: position 254,917 of record JAANIC010005803.1, on the reverse strand, counting down.
TTTAAACGTATAATAGCGAGCCCTACTTAAAACATGTATACTCGGAAAAACATTTCTAATAAACGGATATGCTGATTATATGTGTAAACGTGTTTTCGTTTAAACGTATAATAGTAAGCCCTAATTGAGCATTGTAGAATTTGTATATAAAGACACAATATAGTTTTTTTATTTTAAAAAACTATATACGATAATAAATAATATTATGATAATACATAAATATGATAATATATATTTCTATATTTAAAATAAAACAGTAGAGCTAATTGATATTAAGCGAAAATGAATCAAGAAATGTTTAACACAAATGAGTGAAGAGCACCATATTCGGTCAAGGCGGCTCTTACAAGAAATACGTATTTTGCTCAGACACTTAATAATTTAAGAGACATTAAGCTTTAAAATTGGACTACACTTTTTATAGTTGGACAACTCTAGATCGCTGCTTCAAATGTTAGTGACAATTTTTTTTGAATATTAGCTTGTTTTATAATAAGTATTTAGAAAGTTTAAAAATATTTACAAATATTTTAGAAAAATTTAGAAACATTTAGAAAGTGGCACATAAATAGAATTAATATATAAGATGTTTTTGGATGAAAAGTCCTTTAAAATTAATTCTTTGTGTCTTTCTGATTAAAAGTGACGTGGAAGACGTATTTTATGTAGATAAAATTTTTTTAAAATGGTAAAAAAAAAATTGTCACTAGTGGTATTTGAACCGCAATCGATTTTAAAAGTGTCCGACCAGTTTCATAGCTTAATGTCTTTTAAACTATTGAGTGTCTGAGCAAACGGCAAAATACGTGTCGATTTTTTTTCAATACCCAACATATTGGCAAAAATTCAGAGCAATTGAGGAAAAACACCTCGCGTCGTTCCCTTGTTAGTGACTAATATATTTTTATGTGAATTTTTACAATTTCTAATTCAAATAAACTACGCGCCGACTATTTATCCGTTTTGAAACACAATGTTAAAACAAAGTTGTTAAAAGCTGTAATATAATATCGCAAATTAAACTGACAAACAATTTTATATTATTGTTAATAAGCATCTTTTGTTGTAAAAATGCATAAACGGGGAGCAATCTTTGATCTTGATATATGTTGTCAAGATCATGACCCTGAGTGACCTCGAACAGATTTTGCCGTCACTCGTTATTCGTTAAAAAGTTATTAACAAAAAAAGATTTTAAAAAATAACGTCTTATTTCTGTTATATACGATATTGAGGACTATTTCACCTTCCAGGATCTTTCCTACTTAAGTAATGACTTTCCATGCAGAGCGAGATCTACCCCACCTTTCCAGAGCAACTTTACTTTATTACCAAGAGATTATTATATTCAATACTTATATTTATTTCAGGTAAAACTAAGTGGAAGAAATGATACATCACGTACCACTAGTACCACCTTATGCTGGATTAGTAGAAATACGTTGGCTGTACTCACAGGAGAGCTCGCTGTACGGTGCTGGGATATTCACACAGGCGATACGTACATTCTGTCGCCTCCGAATTCATCTAATGGAAATGTCGCCACTCCTCAGGAAATATGTACTAGCTTGGCATTTTGCAAGGCAAATGGTAAGACATCAATGTGCTTTCGAAATTTTAAATCAGACTTATTCGGCTTAGAATTGATCAAGTATACGGACTAATATTTCCTGATAAACATGTACCAATATTTTAATAGCATTTACACACTGTATATCCGGAAGGTTTTCTTCCCTCTCTCACACAAATCTTATTTATTAAATCTTATTTATTTATTTATAAGTTAAATCTTATATTACAATGACATGCACTTAAAATGCATATATGTATGTCGGCGTAGAGCATGAAAATGTGCTCACATGCATGCTCACATCGCAATGTTGCGTGGCAGTCGAATATTCCTGTCATTTGATTGTAAGAGGGAAATGCTCGACTATGATTAGTCAATTCTTACAGATTACGGCCACTATAAATGATTTCTTAAAAATTGAGAAAACTATTGTACTATTGGTTCCATTCATCTAATGCAGTTTACCACATATAGATTTAGCAGTGTTGACATTGTCCACTTGGAATTATGTTATGGACAAAGTCCGCAATGAAATGATTGCTGACATTGCCACTGTTGGGTGGACAGTATTGACTTTGTTCATATGAAACATTCGATGTCATGTTCGCTAATAAATCATTTTATTTTGCCCAATCGCGTTGTGCAATGTTAACATGGCCCAGGCAATGTCGACATTGCCCACTAAGCGGACTTTGTCCATAACATATCCATTGAAGTAAATTTGAAGACAATGGACTAAAAAATATTCCACGGTTCTCAGACACTTTGGCCGCCGGCACCAATCTAGGTACAATCTACTTATGGAAGAGAAAATGTGTGCTTGATTGCGATGAGAATTCCTGGCCGAAAATCCCAGAGACCTGTGCGATTCACGGCACAGTAAAACAACTGGAATGGGGTGTTAGTTTATCACGGAATTCTCTCCTGGCTGTTAACTGTATCACCAATGTGTTCATCTTGCATCAACAGCCAATGTGCGCCGTGTACAATAATGGTGTTTGCGCGAGTCAGCTCACTCCGACACAGATTCTGCTTGAGATGGACGAACAGACATATATTCTAAAAACGGAGATCCAGGTGCAGATTATCGCTGTTTCAAGAGAATACATCGTCGTCTCTTCTGGAAGACAAATCGTTGTCAATTGTATTAATAAAGGCGCCAATCTTAATACGAATGTATTGACAACCTTCAACTGTGACACGGAAAAGATATTGATCTACGAACACACATTGATCGTGTTGACTCCAACGATCATTCAGTTGAGATCCATAGAAGGCTCTATTATTCAGACGCTTCCCACTTTACCGGAGGAGGGCGAACCAATCACGATGGAATTGACAGGTAAAAATCTTTAATTGACATAAAGTGTCGTGAGTTTTTTCTTTTCTCATCTAAAATTTTAATAACAAAACACTCTTATTACTGCATTATAAATATTATACTTACACACACAACATTTTGTAGGACATTATTTAACTGTAGCATCATTAAACGGCATTCTGAAGATTTGGAATTTGAGCAAACACGAGGCTAAGCTACACACCCGCGCCATGGCGACATATGAGGCGATTAGCGATTTTGCCGAAATCATTGAAGCTAGATGTAATTCGGATTGCCGTTGCGTCTCAATCACTGTTGCCATGGCAAATCTCATGCCCAGTTCGATTTTATACGTTTGGGATATTGAAAGCGATCAGATTTATGAATTTGACTTTGGAGAGTCAGACGACATCGTTGATGATGACATTATGTTGTGAGTAAATAAGCTGAAAATTCGACACAACCGTATCAAATCACAGATCAGAATTAATATTTTCCATTAATTGATTTTGTATGTCCCTGATAATTCTGATACTACTTTTAGAGCTGCACAATGCAAAGGAAGATTAGTAACAGCGCATTGCTGGGACGTTGAGGATCCCAGGCTACTAGTATGTCGAGCTCAAAAATTAGAAAAACGTGATTCTAAAAGTTTCAATAAGGACAATGATTGGGTAATGTCTATAAAATTGCCTCTATTTGGATTTAGATTAAATGTCTATATATTTTATAGCAGAAACTTTCGTAACTCAATTTTTCTACTGGCATCTCATTACTTTATGTATACATATAATGTCGTACATATATTACGCTTTTACAGATTAACTGTGCGTGTGTGAATAAGAAAAACCCTATATTCGGTCGAAGCGGATCTTAATGCTTAAAATAATTTATTTTATAATTTCGTTAGATATTATTTTTTTATCAAATACGATTTAATAGTCTTTCTAAAACCGAGCATATGCGATATTAAAATAAAATAAAAATTAGTATAAAATAATTACATATCATAGGCGAAACATGTTTTGACTTTATACAGGATGTCTCCGACATCTACGAGATCGTTTCTCGTGAACAAATAGAGCGGACTGAATTGAGCCGAAAAGTCCTGTACCGTTTTGCAATTTTTGCAATACTTTAGGAGATATTAATTTCTAAAGACCACTGAATAAACACATCCGCGCGGACTGTTGCGCCAAGTATACGCCAGGTAGGCCCATTCTACAATCAGTCGTATGTCGGAGTTGAGCGTCGCATTGGATTGTCGGCTGTCGAATGAAGTTGTCGCAAGTCGGTTATCGTCGGAATAAAAGATGATCCATTTCCATCTTTACCGACTACGACTAGATGAAACATAATCTTTGTGTATGGATAAACAGATATTTTTATATGAATATATGGATATATTTATATTATATTATGAAATCACTGAATGTAGATAAAATAATTATTGATTTTGTTCGCGAAAATCATTGTTTGTATGATAAATGCGATGTGGATTTTAAAAATGTTAGCAAAAAAGAGATCTGTGGCAAAAAATATCCACAAATTTGAGAAACTGTTATGATATAAATATGTCAGGTAATTTTTTGTTTGTTAAATTATTATTATTTAATATAAAAATATTTTGTAATTTAATTCTTTAGTATCAAACTTAAGAAATGCCTATAAGAGCTGACACTGGGTGAATTCATGTATATAAATTTATTCAAGTTTAATAATTTGAATCATATACGTTTCGATCATCGTTTTGATCCTTTTCAATATTATAAAACTAATTAAATCAATACATAATAGTTGTCAAGCAAGTAGAGTTGCATTATTCTACAATCATATAATTTACGTTCAAATTAATAATAAATTTGAATATATATTCAACGTTTCAATACCCATTCTTTACATTTGTTCCGATCTTCCGACTTCGATCAACTCAATTGTAGAATAGCAAGTCGTATTCATGTGCGACATACAATATACGACAAATGACTAGCGACAGCCGACATCGACAGCCGACATACGACTGATTATAGAACGAGTCTAAATCGGTTTACGATAGCTTGTCGCACGGAGATTATCCGATACTTGACTGCCTAGTAGACGCTGCGCGTGCTAAGCACTATAACTCAAGCAGCTTACCAAGTAACCGCATTCCACAAGGATACATGCTTATTCATTGATTTAGAAATTAATATTTCCTAAAGTATTGAGGCAATCGCAAAATGGAAAACTTGACTTTTCGACTCACAATTAATTCAGTCCGCTCTACCTGATCCCAAAGGTCAGGGTGATTTTAACATATTTCGTCACCCATCATGAGCAGGTAAAGTGACTCGAACTGATTCGAAAAGAACTGATTTCTCTACCATTTTGCAGTTTATGCAATAGTTATTAATTACTAAAATAAGATATTAATTACTAAAAATTGCCAAATATTGGTCTTGAATAATTTTTTACTGAAATAATATCAACTTTATAGAAAAGCTGCAAGAGACAAAAATCATTTATTTTCTTCTCATAAAGTTCTGAGAATTTTTTCAGAATTTTTAAATATATTTTAAATATATTTTCTCATGTTGGTAAAAATAAGAAAATGCAATACTAAAAAGTTGATAAAAAATTCTGGAAAAATTTTTATAGTTCTATGAAAAGAAAAAAAATGATTTTTGTCTCTTGCAATTTTTCTATAAAGTTGATAATATTTGAGTAAAAAATTATTCAAGACCAATATTTGGCAATTTTTAGTAATTAATATCTCTTAACTATTGCGTAAACTGCAAAATGATAGATGACTTTTCGACTCAGTTCGATTCACTCTATCTGCTCATGATGGGTGATGAAATATGTTAAAATCATTCTGTATATGCATATACACATAGGGTGTCTGACAATTAATGATAAAATTCTCGCATAGCAACAAAATGGACTAAACCGATTTCCTCGAAGAATACTCTGTATATATGATAATGTAATAGTCAACTGTAACAGATTTTGAATCAACTGAGTTGGATTAAAGCTTTACTATTGGTTGACGTTACATGTTTTATCAATTGTAGAGCTTGCAGCATCATCTAACCAGATCGGTTCAAAACCCGCTACACGCTATAAGTGATTATCAATTGTAAAATTTAGATCTAAGAGTAAAATTAATTATTAATTATATTTTTTTTATAGATTGTACAAACCTCTGTGGTGTTGGTATCGTTATTCGCGACATCGGATCACGGTATCGTTGTACAGGATGTGAAGCCAATTGCTGATGAGAATTGCCGATTGTTAGGTGTACATTCGCCACATATCATTATTTTAAATTCCGAAAAAAGCTTGGATAGATGTAGCAAGATTATGCAGTTATTAATGAGAGATTTTGAAGAACTAGGAGAGTGCGATTCTATCACCAGGAAAGCAGTGATGGATTTCAGTTTTCATATTAGTGTGGCGAATATGGAGGAAGCTTTTAAAGCCATTAAATCTATAAAGAACGAAGCTGTCTGGAAGAGTCTGGCCAAGATGTGCGTAAAAACAAAGCAACTGAACATGGCTCTTCTTTGCCTGGGTCATATGAAGCAAGCTAATGCTGCGCGGGCTTTACGTGAAGCAATGCAAGATGATACTCTAAGCTTGGAAGCACAAGTAGGAATTTTAGCCGTCGAACTTGGCCTTCATGTAAGTTATTAAATATACATTTAAGGTATACATTATCCTGAAGTTGTCTGTTTTACCGATTACTTTTTAAATAAGTATAATCTTTATCTATAATTAAAATATAAACGATAATGTAGTTAAAACCGGTTGATTATGCAAAAAACGAAAAAAAAATTGGAAGATTACAATTTTGTTATTTGCTTCTGGCATCGATTCCTAACAATATTTACTTTATATACAAATTTTATATAATACTTTGTACGTATAAAATAAGCTTGATTTGGACCAAGGATTACATGAACAAACAATATTAAGTTCTTAGAATTAGGCTTAGGTATGTAATATGAAAAATTAGTTAGTTAGTAAATTTATATGTGTCCTTGCGGTATTGATATAGTAGTGATGTATCAATGACAACAGGAATCGTATGTATGCAGATTTTATTGAATCGGTAAAACAGATAATTTTAGTATATTTTTAATGAATATAGAGAGTATATACATCCAAAATATGTATTAATTGTATAATCTTCAATCCTTAGACTGATGCTGAACATCTATTTCGAGAAGCAAAACGTCTAGATCTGCTAGGACGGTTATACGAAGGGCGGAATAAGTTTAAGGAGGCAATCGAATTAGCTAGTAACGAGAATAAAATCCGTGAAAAAACAAGTTACTATAATTATGCTCGTGCATTGGAGCAGCAGGATAGAGTGGCAGAAGCTATCGATATGTACACGAAAGCCGATTGCCATCGATTTGAAGTGCCTAGAATGCTTTTGATGAGACCCCGAGAGTTACTCACGTATCTGAATAATTCCGAAGAACCGTAAGTAACAGGAATATTGATTAAATGCGTTGATTGGAAGATAATTAGTTGTAGTGTAGTGTAATCAAATTAATATCGTCGTAGGGAGATTAAAAATTGGCAAGCTCAGTACACTGAATCGACCGGCGATATGGAGACCGCTTTACATCTTTATGAGCAAGCAAAGGATACTCTGTCGATGACGAGGTTGCTTTGTTATTTCGGTAGAGAGAATGAAGTGTGTGAGCTAGTAACTAAAACAAATCACTCTGCAGCGGCATACCATCTTGCTGCGCATTATGAATCGAAGAATAATGTGGTACAGGCGATTCATTTCTATACAATTGCTAGAGCTTATACTAATGCAATACGGCTATGTAAGGTGAGGCATTCAATTGGTAAAAACTTAATGCCTTTATTTATCCCATTTTGAATCACTTGACGAGAGTTAGTAAATCTTTGCGATATTTATTATTTCTGTAGGAGCACGACATGCTGGAAGAACTGTGGCCACTGACTATATTAGCGCCACGGAACTCGCAGATAGACGTCGCCAAATTTTATGAGAACAACGATCAACCGGATCGTGCGGTACTGTTATACCATAAAGCTGGTCTCTTGCATAAAGCTTTAGACGTCGCGTTCAGAACGCGACAGTACAGCGCGTTGCAACTAATTATCATGGACGTAAATGCGGATTCTGATCCGGCATTAATTCACAAGTGCGCCGATTATTTCATGCAGAACGACCAAATCGATAAGGCAGTGGATCTGCTCGCGACCGGCAGAGACTATATGGCGGCTTTGGATCTGATCCAGCAACATAATGTCGTACTAAACGAAGAACTCGCAGAGAAGCTGACGATTGAAAAAGGGAGCGACGACGACGCAGAGCGCGAGCGTATGAGAATTTCTACGCTTGAGAAAATCGCAGAGATCACCTTCGATCAGGGAAATTATCATCTTGCAACTAAGAAATTCACGCAAGCTGGCAACAAGTTACGCGCCATGAAAGCATTGCTTAAATCCGGAGACACTGAAAAAATCTGCTTTTTCGCGCAGGTTTCGAGGAATCGCGAGATCTACATCATGGCGGGCAATTATTTGCAATCTTTGGATTGGCAAAATCAACCAGAGATTCTAAAAAACATAATTAATTTCTACTCCAGGGGCAAAGCCATGGATTTATTGGCGAATTTTTATGTGGCATGCGCGCAAGTGGAGATCGACGAGTTTCAGAATTATGAAAAAGCGTTGGACGCACTGAACCAAGCGAACAGGTGTTTATCCAAGGTGGTGACGCCGCGAGATCCAGATGTTCACAAGCGGGCAATAGAGCTGGTAAACAATAGGATGTCGGCAATTAAACGCTATTTGGATATTAAAAGGTAAATCCAAGATGATTAGAGATCTAGGCTCATATTTTTATATTTATACGAAATATTGTACCGTAGATATCATATTTTCAACATATTTGCGTTCATCATAATCCATATCCTTATTTAAATATAATAGAAATTCCTTTAGATACAATATTTTGTTTCTATTAGGTGTACAACTTTGCTTCCGCCGTTTTTTTTCCGAAATTCGAGGCTTTATTGTAAAAAACTGGTCATACATTTATGATTCAAAGTATTGTCCATCGCTGGCCACTACTTTCTCCCATCTTTCGGGCAGCGTACGAATCCCGCGTCGAAAAAACTGGTCATCTTTTGAGGCGATCCACGAATCGATCCAATTTTTTACTTCTTCATAAGACCGGAAGTGCTGGTCAGCCAGGCCGTGTGCCATTGATCGAAACAAGTGATAATCAGAGGGAGCAACGTCTGGAGAATACGGCGGGTGGGGTAGGACTTCCCATTTCAACGTTTCCAAATATGCCACTTTTGCAACATGGGATCGAGCATGCAAAATTACTTTATTGTGTCTCTCGTTGTATTGCGGCCGTTTGTCTTTCAATGCTCGGCTCAAATGCATCAATTGCGTTCGATACTGATCGCCTGTGATTGTTTTAGTCGGTTTTAACAGCTCATAATACACTACGCCGAGCTGGTCCCACCAAATACAGAGCATGACCTTGGAGCCGTGAATATTCGGTTTGGCCGTCGACGTGGAAGCATGGCCGGGAACTCCCCATGATTTTCTGCGCTTGGGGTTATCGTAATGAACCCATTTTTCGCCCCCAGTCACAATGCGATGCAGAAATTCCTTCCGTCTTTGCCTTTCAAGCAGCTGTTCACAAACAAACAAACGCCGTTCAACATCTCTCGGCTTCAATTCGAACGGCACCCAATTTCCTTGCTTCTGAATCATTCCCATGACTTTGAGGCGTTTTGAAATGTCTTGTTGAGTCACTCCCAATGATCGTGCCAATTCTTCTTGATTTTGACAGTCTTGATCAAGTAATGCCTCCAATTCTGCATCTTCGAAAACCTTCTCTCTTCCACCGCTATGCCGGTCTTCGACGTCAGAATCACCGTTCTTGAAGCGTTGAAACCATTCACAACACGTCCTTTCACTAATAGTGGCCTCACCATAAGTATTTGAGAGCATTCGATGAGCCTCAGTCGCAGATTCCTTCATATTGAAGCAGAAAATTAAAACCTCCCGCAAATGACGAGAATTTAGCTCGTAAACTGACATTTTCGATCGAGAATAACTTTATGATGCAGACACAAATCAACTAATGTTTCTATAGGTTATGTTGACAGATGCCCAAGTTTATTGTATGACGTCTATGATCTATTTATTTCGACCACCACTTATCGCTAAAGCCCTCTATCGGAAAACGGCGGAAGCAAAGTTGTATACCTAATATATGAATTGTATCTTAATTGAATATAGATTTATTCTGTATATTTAAATATCTTATTTTTTCTCATTACACAGATTGTTTGATAGAGGTGAGACAGAAACGGCAATGCAACAGGTTCGTCATCTGCTCGACTCTCAAGGACCCAATTTAGAACAGTCAGTGCGTCGCGGCGATCTGTTCGCAACGATTACACAGCATTATGCCAATATAGGGGACACAGAGAAAGCTTGGGCGACCATCGAAGAACTAAAACGTCTAGTGCCAGGAATCAATTTGACTTACTACTTTAATATAAATCTTCTAGAAGCACTGGGCTATAAAATGAAAGTGCAGCGACAGGACAGTTCCGACAAGGATGATGGAATCGAAGAGCTCCTGGGAGAGTAAAACTTCATTAAAATCGACTTTAAGAGAAGACTTTAATGCTAGAGTGATGATCGAATTTGATCGATGTCAGTAGTACAGATTTCTTAAATTTCATTTTAAAAATATTGTAAGAAATAAACGACAACACGAAAGAAAATATTAGGTTCCTCCGAGATTCGAACTGAGGTCTGATCTCCTTCATACAGTAAATTTCCGTCCTGCCACCGAGACGTACAGCCCTGATGCTGATAGCTTCTCTGTTGTGCTTCTCTATTTCCTCTAAATTTCTTACAATGTTAATAATCGTAATATCAAATAATTCATTTCTTACATTATATTGCTCTGTCTCATTTAAACACATACTATTCTATTCTCTATACGCGTAATTTGCAGTTGAATATAAATTTTTTTTTAAGGTTTCAATCTTAGTACCATAAGCTCAGATACTGTTCGCTTACGTAATTCGATGGATAGTGCAATATTATTTTGTCCATGTAAGGTATTGAACTTTTGTATTAGGAAAACATCTACGTCAGGTGACATCTCTATGAATTGAAAAAATGTAAATTTTTAACTTTCCTTTCGCTTTTAATATATATCAACTGCCCCGTCTCCTAACTTTGCATCTACTTCAATTGTAAAAGGATTTTTTGTTTCTCAGTCAATTCGGAGATTTTTACACGGTTATAATGTGTCCATAATTTCGTTATTCCAGTATCCTTTAAACTGCTTAGTAAATTTGTACATAAGAAGTTCCGGTAAGCATATAATATAGTATATTTATTATTCGTTAATCGATCCAGGAGTAATCATTTAGTACTTTTTTGCTTTTGATGTTTTTTTATACTTTAATTATAACAGATTTATTCTGAAAGTATATTTCTGAAAGTTAAGAATAAATAAATGTTAAAAAAAAGGTATAAATTTTCAATTAGTAAAGAAAATTAAATTTTTTTATTGTATCTTTATTTTCTTATTATTATGATGTAAAAATTACTCCAAATGACTACTCCAAATGATTACTCTCATATTAAAATCGATTTTAAACCGTGCTCAGTAAGTTTATAGATAAATAGTGCTTGAATAATGTAATTGTGAGTGTAGTTATAGTACAGTGTATTTAATGAAAATGTTATCAAATATACCATAACAAAACGTTTCATATGATAGTCTAATTCAATTTTGTATATAATTTTTAATTAAATTTATATCAAGACACAGGTAGTGTCTAGACGCTAAGAGCTCGCGAAGCGACATTATAGCACAAGATCGGCCGTATTACTTTACAAGAGCCGGCGAGTTGCGAAGATCTCAACCAATCAAGTTCTAGACTCAATCGATAGCTTGCACTCTGATTGTATAATAAAAGTGCTTTTTTTTTTCTACGTATCCTACGAGCGAAGATATTACAACGTAAAGTTCGGATTTAAAACTTTTTTTATATCAAGATATCTCATCATCGTTATCATTATCGTCGATCCTGAAAATGTACTGTTATAATTTTTGGCGCAAGAGATGCTAGATGTAATGTTGTAGTTTCTGGCTCAAGAAGCGCTAAGCGTGATATATTGTTGCGTCTTCTGACGTAAGAGGCTGTAACAATGTATGATCAGAGTAGCGATCATGTAACTTTTTCTTTAGAACGGAAACATGAAAAGTGAACATTTTTATGGATGTTATGTATGTATATATACATACATACAAAAAAATCTCATGATATAGTTACCATAAAATGAATATTTTACAAGATATTTTATATAAATTTAAAAATAAAGTATAAAATATCTTATTGATGTTGTGATAACTCAACTTTAATACTTTATATAATTTATATAATTAAAAATTGGCGATCTTATATAATTGAAAATTGAGATTTCCTTGAATATTTGTCGCCCTTCAAACTATACAGTTTTTGTCTGAAACAGTTTCCATAGGATAAATAATTTCGGAGATAATTAACCATTTTGAGACTGTTTACCCTAATTTTCCTTTCTGGAGTTATAGTTACACTGGCCGATTTTCAGAATTAGAAAATATCTTTTATGGACTCTCTCATTCGAAATGTTTTCTTTTCAGTCTTTAAACAAACGTCGATTAAATACAATTAATTCAAATGTATTACAAGAAATAGAAAACGCGAGATTAGAAATATCCCCGGCGAAAATTTATCTTATATATTGTATGTATAATTTTTCAAAAAAAATTGAAATTGTATGCTGTATGTATGTACATACATATACAGGATTGCAACAGATCTGGCAAACCGGGAAAAGTCAGGGGAAATAATAATTGTTATAATTTTTTGAATATTATATCTGACGTTTATAATCAAATATGTTTAAAACTCGCGCATTTTAAACGATTTTTAATGAAATAATTAAAATTTATATATATTTTATTCAGTATTTTTATTACTACCCTTTTTTCGTTATAACTTCATTCTTCTTCCAATACTAATTTATTGTTTATTGGCTTGAATTTGCACTCAAAATTTTATTATGCTACTAAACTTCTTTTGTTTTAATAATATAAACTAGCTTTCCTACAATTCTTTATTCTAAATGTTAAAATTTACACATTCTATATTAGTCATGGAAAATTTTCCATTTTCATTTAAAAAATCTGGAAAAGTCAGGGAATTTTAAAATTTATTTCTTGTGGTATCCCTGTATACATTCTTATATTTCTTATCTATTCTCATATTTATCGTTGATGGTATTTTTATTCCATCTATGTTGTCAATAAGATTTCCATATCAGACTACAGTTAAAGGTCAAAGAACAAATTATTCCTTTATATGTAATCGCAAATGTAACAAAGAAGAGATATAAATTTCAAAATGAATATATTGACTAAAGTTCGTATAATTTCTAATAAATTAGGTATTCACTATTACAGTAGAAAAGTTGGTATAATCGGAGTACCTTTTGATAAAGGCCAGGTAAATATAAAATAGCCAAACAGCAAACAATTTTAGTTTCGATATCCAATAGTGCATGTTCCAATATGTTTTAAATAAAGGATTAGTATAAGTAATAAACAAGAGTATTGAATGTTAAAATGTAAAAATAGTAAATTTTAGAAAAAAGAAGGAGTAGCTCGTGGACCCGAGACAATCAGAGCAGCAAATCTGGTAGACAAATTGAAAATATTAGGTAAATATATGCAACATATATATACATATCTTTTGTATAAACATAAGTATACATAATTTACATTTATTTCACAAAAAAAGATTTGGATGTGCGAGATTATGGCGACGTGCAGTATAATATGAATAATATGAATGATATAAAAAATATGTCACATTTGGGCCACGTGGCTAGTTGTATGAATAACTTATCTGAACAAATTCGACAAGTGTTACGTGATGGTAGGCAAGTATTAACAATCGGCGGTGATCACAGTTTGAGCATTGGTACAATCGATGGACATGTCAAGGTACAAAAGAGAAATATTTTCATAGAAAAATCAATAATTTTTATTAAATTCAAATATTACATTTTTTTCATAGGAAAAACAAGATGTGGCAGTAATATGGGTAGATGCTCATGCAGATTTAAATACTAACAAAACCAGTGAAAGTGGTAATGTGCATGGAATGCCCGTAGCATTATTGACTTCGGAACTGGCTGATTATTGGCCGTATTTACCAGGCATGGACTGGCAAATGCCAATGTAAGAATGTAATATGTGATATTCAGAACATTAGCTGTTGTTTTTTAAACTATATCAAATGAATTAAAATTATTATATTAAAACAAATATAAACAATAAATTTAATCAATATATCACTTTTTTAGATTATCTATCAGAAATGTAGCTTATATTGGTTTGAGATCCATAGATCGTTATGAAAGATTAATAATTGAAAAATTTGGTATTACTGCTTATGGAATGGAAGACATAGAACGTTATGGTTCGATTGCAAAACAATTTTACATTGATTATATTACATATAATATTAAATAACTATTTAATACTAATGTTTTTAGGTATTCACAATGTGATACATATGGCACTTAATAAAATAGATTCTCATAACACAAGGTCTTTACATGTTAGCTTTGATATAGATGCATTAGATCCGCTCGAAGCACCTAGTACTGGAGTACCAGGTTTGTAGTGTATGTATTGTATCAAGTATGCATAAATAGTATTATAAATCCTTATATTTGTATATAGTTCGTGGAGGACTGACTCTTAGAGAAGCAATTCATCTTATGGAAGAAATATCTAGAACACATAGATTGAATGCTATCGATTTAGTAGAAGTTAATCCACAAATTGGTAATGAACAAGATGTAAAAATGACTGTACAAGCAGCCATACATATTATCCAAGCAGCTTTGGGCTACTCAAGACGCGGTTTGAAAGTACCTGAAGGTGTTACCGACATGCCTTTACAAACTTTCCATTAATTTCTATTTTATATGAATTATTAAAATATTAAAATTGTAATATTTTTTAATTATCTCCGGATTATTTTCAATTTTACAAATTTGTCTTTACAATATTACCTAACTTCTTTATATAGTATTTAATTAAATCTGTAAAAATATTTTGATATAAATATCAAATCTATTTTTCTCTCTATACAAGTTTGTTATAATTTTAACTTATTTCACATTGTCTTATTACAAACGTTTTTCCAGGTATATTATCAAATGTAATTTCAATTTTAGATGCTTCAAGTTTGTTTTCAAGTTTACGATTCCATGTCACTTCATAATATAACTTTCCCTTAGTATTAGAACCTGTAAGTGGAACTTTAAACCATTTGTAATTTTGTGTAATTTTTGTATCTTCATGTTCAAGTATTCGATGTCCATCACCGTAAGTGATGCGGCCCAACGATATAGGTTCTCCAAGATACGGTACAGCTTTCTTATGTGCATGTAGGGTATTCATAACATCTTTATAAGTCTCACTTTTTTTAATATCATATTGTATGCGATAATAGAAAATATAACCTGTACTTGCTGTTATAAATCCTCCCAAACTTGCTATTTTCATGAGCTTTTGATTCGATACCATACTGGAATAAAGTAACTTGATATAAAAAATATATTCCTTTATATATCCTTATAAACAATTTAACTCGTTTTATAGACAATATAACTATTAACTCACACCAGGTCTGTTTTTTTATTGCATTGAGTATACCAGTTCAGAAAGTGCAGCGATAAAAAACAGACCTATCGAAACCGGTAGGTCAACACATAAAACGGTGTCCATCTAATAATAGATGCATTCAGTGGCCTAAGGTTTGTTTGCGTCGCATGCTCCAAATTAACCCAAAGAGCACTTGAATCACGGATAAGGTGGCGGTTGAAGGAGTTCCATTCATGCTCCAATGTTTAGTGACACGAATGGATTTAAGACAAGTGAGCATGTCACCTAACCTAATCCGTGAGACCACTCTAGCGGGTCGGACATGTGCTTCCTTTTGTTTCAGGTATTTTGTGTTACCTCGATTATTTGAAAAGCGTTTTTATACAAAATAAATGCGCTTTTAATAAATATAAAATTTATATTATATTTTTGTATTATATTTTTGTATTATATTATATTTTATTGTATTGTTTTATTTTATTTTTTAATTTTTCTAATTTTATTTATTTTATTTTTTACTTTATTTTATTAATATTATATTATATTGTTATATTTTTATATTTATATCAAAAACGCATTTATTAAATAGTAAGGGGATAGATTTTCAATTTCAAACCAACCAATGGTACTCACAGATGCATTTCAAAAAATTCCCTAGCCTAATCGAATTTAGGGAGTTGATTGTGTATTTCGAAATGAGATGAAAATTACAAAAGTGAGCAAATTCACTAAGTGCTGAATTATGAATTTCCTAGTAAACCAATTGAATTATGAATTTCTTAGTAAATTTGCTCATTTTAATTTTCATTTTATTTTGAGATGCACAATCGACCCCCTGATGGTTGTCTCAGACAAAAAAATATAAGGTGAAGTATCTCGTGGATGCGCAGTAGGAGAGTGAATTTGGGTAAATTTGATTGGCTGTTTCAGTATAACCAGCGCTATACGCTATGCTTATACGCAGGAAAGTGTATATTGGGGAACATTTGATTGGTTATTTCCAGTATTGTTATTGCCATTATGCATAATGTTTCACCTTATATTCTTTTCGCTATGATCTAAGGGTGCCATTAAGGCGCGTTCACACCTTGACGGAAAAGCGAAAAAGCAGCAGCCAATCAGAACTTTAGCCAGTAATCCACAATTTCGGCTTTTTGTATTACTTACTACCAGCTCGAGTTCTGATTGGCCAATGCTTTTTCGCTTTCTGCTTTTCCGTCAAGGTGTGAACGCGTCCTTATATGAAACGCGGAAGACAAAATTAACTAAACTTTACTAGATTTCTGCATTTCCGCGTATTCTGTTCCGCCTATTCTGATCTCATAATATTACATACAATACAATTTGAGCGGAAAAGCAGAGAACGGAGAATTAGAAATTATTAATTTTTAACGGTATTTATTGATTAAAATGCTTGTATTCAATACATAAGCTGAAACGATAAGCATATTGATAAAAATTGCAATGAATTAAGTGAATACAATTTTTTTTTAATGAATATAAAAGTATTTGTTATTATATCGTTTCGCTTTTCTGCGAAAATTGTGCTCCATTTAATATTAGGAGATCAAAACAGACAGAACAGAACGTGCGGAAACGCGGAAATCTAGTAAAGTTTAGTTAATTTTGTCTTCCACGTTTCATGTAATGGCACTCTTAATCGTACATTAAATTAATCGACATTGGTAACAGTCGCCCTAAGGGCCATTTTCACCAAACTCCGATTAACTTAACAGGCTTATGGCTCTTGCACCAATGAACACATTAGAAGCTGTAAGCTTATTGGCTACCGGATCACATTTAACCGCGCGGCAAACGTTTCCGCGTCCAATGTGCAAAAGTCATTAGTAACTTTGCAGAATTCCAACTGAAGCTGCATTCGGTAATGCAAATCTGAGGCTTTTATATTATAGCATATAATATAACGTCACGTACACTGTAGAAAAAGAGCACCGATGTTTCAAATTTGCATTGCCGAACGCAGTTTTGAAGCTGATGTCGGAGAAAAAATGTGAACTGAAAAGTTATTTCACTAATTGTAATTAACTATAATTTTACATACTATATTGAACACAAAAATAGGTTATTAACAAACAGCTACCAGAGAAAAATCTTGTTACATAATTTAGTATTACAAGTCTATATTTATAACTTCTCTCTTTGCATTTTTTCTCCAATATCAGCTTCAGTTGGAATCTCAAAATTAATAAGCCTGTTAAGTTGGGCTGTGTTTCAAAGCTGCGTTCTGTTTCATGTATAATGCGCATGATGCATCATTTACTCTTGTTTAACATTCGGTGAATAACAATAAATAATGTAGCATGCGCATCATGCGTGAAACGGAACGCAGTCCTAAATTGACTACCAGTACGGAAAATCTATAGTGCACGTAACGTAAATTGTAGCATTTTCAATGCTGGCAGTAAATTTGGAACATGCATTAATTAGAGCTTGGTGAAAATGGCCCTAAATATAATCCATAGGCCTGGAGATCGATTCTGTATCTTAAAACGAAATGAAAATGATAAAAGTGAGCGAATTTACTAGAATACTAATAATTTCATTGGTCAACTCCTAATAAATTTGTTCACTTTTGTAATTTTTACCTTGTTTGAAGATACAGAATCGACTCCCTGTTTTTTTTAACTGAACTTTTGCACCAGTTCATCTTTCTTCCTTTTCTCGCTAAGAGGAAAGAAGAGGAAGAAAGATGAACTGGTGCAAAAGTTCAGCTAAAAAGAACAGGCCTATTAATTCCACCATGAACTATAGAAATAGTTTCTGAATTGGTCGAGGAGATGGAAGAACCTCTCTCTCGAATAGAAATCTCGAAACTCGAAACGCTATTGTCAAATACAGCCTTCGTTTGCATATTAACCACATTATTTATTAGACATAAACTATTGGTGTTTTGTCATTACTCAAAATATTTTTTTGTCCTGAATGGCGTGTTTAACCTCGCACAAAGAGACGCAAATGCGATGACCAATATTTCTAGGTGCGTGAAAGTGTATATATATTACACACACACACACACACACACCGCACGCGTGCGCGCGCGCGCACATGTACCCAAGCGGATTTTCTGATTCCTAACCTTTTCCTCGTTTATGTTACCAGACTATTCTTATCTTTTACTTAATGAATACAGTTGAAAAATTAATCACAAATAAATTATTAGATTAATTATTGCATTTTACATTAAAAATTTTGTAAGCAATAGTATGTAATGTTTCTCTTGGCGTGTGAATCTACAGAATATTCTAATAACAATAGATTACTAATATTGGAATGCTAATTGAACATTTTATTTCAGACATTTATCACATGTTCATGCATAAACAATAATATTTAAATCCTTAAATTTATATATGAAATATTTGTTTTATTCATGTGTATTCATCACGTACACGTAATCGTATTTTTTATTTAATTAAAATTATATTTCGTTTTTGTAGGTATTAATTATAAAAACAGTAATAATGGATACTCTATTTACTCCAAATGTTCCCGATGAAGCAGAAGATATACCGCCAACGGATGAGCCAGTTTGGATCCTTGGCAGGAAGTATAATGCTATAAAAGGTCTAATAAATGATCAGAATATGAATATTTTTGATGAAACAGTTTGTAAGATTTTAAATTTTAGAGCTCGATGCAATACGCAGGGATATACGATCCAAACTATGGTTTACTTATCGCAAAGGGTTTGTTCCCATTGGAGGCTGCAATTCTACATTTACGTCTGATAAAGGTTGGGGTTGTATGTTGAGATGTGGACAAATGGTTCTGGCCCAAGCCTTAATTACATTACATTTAGGTAATCATTTAAATGCATGCAATATTTTTATTATATGGATAATACATTTAATGTTGTATATTCAAATTTCTTTCTTCCTTTGTTATTGTCAAAACAAGTTCAACAACTTGTAAGACCATGATTGTTTGGACATTTAAGAAAAAAAAAAAACCTTTGTAATTCTCAAAATTACTTCTCCCAATGATTTCTTCAAGAAAATTTCAATTTTTAAATTTATTTTTACATATATAAATACCTTCTCGATTGTGTATATCCTATTAAATATAAGAAACTACATGTATAATTACAGAAATGATTAAATTATTATATAGCATTTTACTTATGTCACAGGTAAAGATTGGCAATGGATGCCAGAAACAAAGAATAACACATATCTAAAAATTTTAAGGCGTTTTGAAGATAAAAGGGCTGCTGCTTTCTCTATCCATCAAATCGCATTGATGGGTGCATCTGAAGGAAAGGAAGTTGGACAATGGTTTGGTCCTAATACTATTGCACAAGTATTAAAGTATGTATTATTGCAGGCATTTTTAAATTAAATAAAATTTTATTTTTTAAAGCATTTATACCAGGTGTAACAAAATGACCGTACCAGGCTAATTTCTTGAAAAATACGCATTTTCTTGAAAAATGTTTCAGATAAAAGCTTTCCCACTTCAAGGGAGACAATATTGGGATCATTGGTTAGCCTTTAGGTGACATCGTTAAGTTCAAGGCAAGGTTACATTGAATTTTTTAAACGGAATCCCCTATTTTTCATTATATATTCTGGGTGTTTTCCAACAATGTACACAGGTGACACAGTGTAACACTGTGTCTTACACAAAGTATTCCAACTATGTGTTACAAGTTGTTTGTTTACAAAGTATTCCACAGTGTTACATTGCTCGACACAGTAAAAAGCTAAGTACGAGCGTGCAAAATGTGTTAACTGTTATCAACTTTTCAAAAGTTATTTGATAGCCGTATTCATTTTGCGATAAGATCTTCAATCAATTCTGAAAAAATTATAACTTAAACCCAAATAAAAATCATAAATCTATTATTGATACGCTAAATATAATTATAAGAATAGACTGGAAGACTGCAATGCATTCTGATGTTACAATATGAAACTAAACTGCGTTCCAACAAGTACTTTACACAGTGAAACACAGTGTAATGTCTCTGTGTCCTAGCTGGAAAACAGCCTCTTGTAGCTTACACGGAGGATAAAGACCAGGAGACCGAACTAGACTTTGAAAAATGTCGTCAAAATCAGGTTTCTGAATTGATATTGGTAATGCTCAGTAGGCGGCGTTCGAATCGCAAAACTTATATACGCTTGTGCACACAATCGAATACACATAACCTAAAAATAGAGACGTTATTCTTTGACATCATGATATTATCTCTATATCTCCGATAGTAACAGAAAGATGTAAATTGTCATTAAAACTGCATGAAGAATCGAGAGTTCTTCATGTAAAATTGGTATGACCATGCAAATTGCAAAAACGTGTCATGAAACGACATTTCGAAAAGCGACATCTCGATCGAATCAATTCAGATGATCACTTTTGACGACATTTTTTAACGACTTCGTCCATTAAGTTCGGTCTTCTGATCTCTATCCTCCATGGTTAGCTTACTTGGAGAATTTTTCAAAACGCTCCCTGGTGAAAAAATTTCGCTGAAATTATTCCACCTTTTGGAACATTTCAGCGAAATTGCTGAAAATGTGCTGAAACTGGACTGAAAGTGAATTTTTCAGCTAACATACTGAAAAATCACTTAAATCCAACCGAAATTTCTTTGAAATTCTTGCTGAAATTTGTCTGAAAATTTTGCTGAAATTTTTCCGAAATTTTGTCGAAAATGAATTTTTCAGCTAAAAATCGCTGAAATTAAACTGAAACTTTTTTAAAATGCTGAAATTTTGTTGAAAAGTGTTCCAAAATGTGGAATAATTTCAGCAACATTTTTTCACCAGGGCTGTAATAAAATATTTTTTTTTAAGTACATTTCGAGTTATAAGGCTTGAAAGTTACAGTAGTACCACCAGCATTAGCATATTACCTAAGGTGTCCGACCAACGACTAAAACCTCTTAAATGTTGTAAAAACATTTGTTAAGCTCAAAGCCATTGGGGATTATATCTCTTATTTTCATTTTTACATAAAATGTAATGTGACCTTGCCTTGACCTTGACAACGCCACCTAAGGCCAATGATACTAATGATATCATGTCCTATGTCCCTCTTAAAGTCGGAAAACTTGTCTGAAACATTTCAAGAAAATGTACATTTTTCAAGAAATTATTCTCACGGATAATTCAGGCACGGTCGCTCTGTTACACCCGGTATATCTAAATTATAATTTTCTTATCTAAATTATAATGTTTAAATATCTTTAATATCACAAAAATTTATATTCGATTAAAAATATTACGAGAGAAGTATATTTTATATAGTTCAATGAATTATTTTAATAAATTGAAGTTTTCAATATCTTTCTTTTTTTAGAAAATTAATTGTATATGACGAATGGAGCTCTCTCACTATACATGTTGCATTAGATAATACGTTAATTGTTAATGATATTTGTAAGTATATATTAGTTGTATTAACATTATTTTATAGCAAAGAATAAGTTACATTAAGTTACAATTGCATATATTTAAACAAAAAATATATTGAAAACT
>JAANIC010005803.1:217365-229227 GCA_017607545.1 Acromyrmex charruanus | reverse complement strand
GACGTACACCTAATCCATCTAGTATTCCAACAAGATGCGAAATAACAATTAAATATTACACAATGGTGTTCTTAAAGACGATTTGTATTTTCAACTAATTGTAATGCAAGGTTAAAACGCATAATAAAAAATTTACATGTNAATCTGCTGAATTGTACATCGTTTTGCAATGCAAATTTTGAATGGCTCGATTACGGTTTATGACTGTCTCATATATATATATATATATAAAATAAATAATTAAATTGCATATAATATATATATTTAAATATTTTGTACATATAAATATATGCATATATATATATATATACACATAAGTTTAAGTTTACATTTGCGCGATATAATAAGCATCAATAAATATATACGTTTATGCTTTACAAAGATTTTGCATCGCTGTGGTATATTGATTATTTATCATTTTCATTTGATTACACATGTATAATATTTCTAAAATAAAAGTGAATAAATAATTTTTTTAAGTTTTTGAATGTAGGTAATTATGAACATAAAAAATGCAATAATTTTATATCTGTAAGTCTACAGGTATATAAGAATATAAAGTTCTAAGAGAAATTAACTGTATGTATGGGCGACATCCGATCCAGTTATTTTCTTATATTTTATAAGATAATCAAATACGAAAAATAAAATTTGTAAAATTAAAAAAAAATTGGTGTTTTAATTGAATGTAACAGCTTCTCTCATAAACTATTTAAAGACTGACTCAGTTTAAATTTTAATGGTTCAAATTATTTTTTAGGTATTTATACATTGATGCTCATTTCTACCAACCGAGATTAACTTTAATCTCGGCTTAACTTACTCTCTCTCTTTGTCTTTTTCTAATCTTTAGAACTAGAAAAAGACGAAGAGTAAGTTGAACCGAGATTAAAGTTAATCTACATTGTGGAAATGGTCATAAACTCCTGTTTGCTCATGTATATCAGTAGATGTGACTCAATCTGAAATCATAGTGACTCTATCTTAGATTGTGACTCAAAAGCGAGAAGACGCAATAAAAATTTTTGTAAATTATACATATTTGAAATATTATATATAGAAACATTTTTTAAGAAAATAATTCAACCGGTATACGCTTCTATTTATCGATTATGTTCTCACATGTACGATTTAAAAATAAGATTCTTATTATTAATAAAATAATATTTAGAAGACTTATAAACTTATGCCGAAGAATGCTAACGGAATAGTCTTATAAAACTATATTTTTATTTGTGAAAACTATCTTTTTATTTTGAGAAGAAATTAAATCATTTATTTCATTTTGGCTATACAATTCATTTCCAGATACATAGTTATTTATTATTAACAAAACAAAACGATAGTTTTCGGTATATTTTATAAGTAAGTTCTATTGATTGTTGTAAATGTTGTTTTATTGAAACATTTTCATATTATCCAGCAAACGAGAATGGATTAAAATGGATTGAAATTTTTTTCTATCCGAATGCGTATTTTAAATAGCGAATACTTTTTTTTTTAATTTAATTGGATTTATTTTCATTCAATTAGATTCAATTGGATGCAATTGGATGGAAAAACTGCATTTCCTATTCAAAATTTTGAGTTGAACAGTATTCACAATGTGTGTGCACAGAAAAAGCTAATATTATTTTTAGATTGAAAAGCATAGAGATATGTTCCATGCAATTCTTATAAATGAATAAAAATGCATTTAGGATTGAAAAGCATTCATTTTAACATTCGTGAATTAATATTTCTGAAAATCTGAATCCATTTCAATTCATTTCAATCCATTCTCGTTTGTTAGGTATAAATATACAAAAATTTTGCAAAAATTTTCTCATTTCTGACGTCACAATCTGAGATAGTAGTGTTAAGTGAACAAAACACACACTTAATACTATTTATAACTATTTGTTCATTTCGTTTGTTTAGTTTGTTAATAACACAAAAAAAATAACAATCACTCTCAGTCAGACAATAATGAGTTCAAATTCCACAGTTGTCACGTGCATTACTATTGACTCTTCTAATACGTAAGTATTAAAGAATAAAAGTCAATTGATCAGATTACAGAAATACTTCTTGTGTCCTTGATAATCAAGGTTTTTTATTCATATTCGAAAGTCAACATGATATGTGATAAGTTACTGTGTTATACATATATACATATATACAACATACATACATACATATTATTATAATGTAATAACGGAATTAGAAATTGTAACGCTAATATTGCAATGTAAGAATAAACTTGTAAGAACAAAATATTTGTATACAAGTTTTTGATAAAAGGAAAGGTAATTTTTTGCAATTCGTAATATTCATTATAATTTTTATTATTGCATTAAAATATTTTGGTATTCTGAAATGTTTTATTTTATTAAGGCAATAGAAAGTGAAGAAAAAAGGTTTCTAAAAAGATTCTGAAAATGTGTATAATTATTATATTTGAAAAAGTGTGTGAAAAGACAAAAAAAAATGGAAGGATGACAATCTCAAGTTTCATCATTGCACATGTTATTATGAATATGTATTTTGAGGAACGCAATTGGTCACTCTTCGTTAGTTCTATATTGTCTTTTGTACTAGACGCATACTCTTTGTGGAATATACGTGGACTGCGATAAGCATGTAAATCATTATCGTAATACTTAAGACTTCTCTGTTTGTCATACGCGACTAAAGACTTAAAGTTTCCTTTAATTTTCTTCAATTTTCATAACGAGCGTTACACATTTCGACGATAAATTGACGTGGAAAGAAGATTTTAACATTAAGTTTAAGTTTGTAAATGGTAAATATACATATTGTTATAAGTTATAAACGAAAAGAATTTAAATCTTTTTATTAAAAAATTGTATTAAACGAGAGAATGGTAGAATTAATCTGAAATATTTATGGAGATTGTTTATAAATTTTTTATTATGCATGCTTATAGATTTGTAAAAATTTGAAAAAACTTGTTGGTATTTTCTTGTATTCAAAGTTATTTTTCGAAAGATATTTAAAGATATATATAAAATACAAAAGAGTATTATTAAAACAAGGCCGTGAAAAGACTATTTTATGGAATACTTATTTTAAACTAACAATATATTAGCATAAAATATTTTGGATATGAAAAATATTCTTATAACGTATTATGAATGATTTTCGGGAGTTTATTCAACTCATCTACTCTTCTCTCAATTCCAGCTTTCATTTTCACTAGTATATTTTGCATAATTTATATTATATATATATATATATTATCCTATAAATTTTTTCCAAGCGCTTTTGTGTAGATAGAGCGAACTAAACTGAGTCGAAAAATCCATTTTGCAATTTTCGTAATGGTTAACGAGATTTTAATTACTAAAAATCGCTGAATATTTTAAATAATTTTTATTCAAATATTATCAACTTTACTGAAAAACAGCGAGAAACAAAAATTGTTTATTTTCTCCTCGTAAAGTTTTGAAAATTTTTTCAGGATTTTTTCAGAATTGTTTAATACTGTATGTTTGCATATTGGTAAAAATAAAAAAATGCAGTATTAAAAAGTTGATAAAAAATTCTGAAAAAATTCTTAGAGTTCTATGAGAAGAAAATTAATGATTTTTGTCTCTTGCAATTTTTCTGTAAAGTTGATAGTATTTGAGTAAAAAATTATTCAAGACCAATGTTCGGCAATTTTATAGTAATTAATATCTTGTTAACTATTGCGAAAATTGCAAAATGATAGAGAATTTTTCGACTTAGTTTAGTCCGCTCTATTTACACAAAAGCGCTTAGCAAAAACTTATGAGACACCCTGTATATATACCGTGTGTTTCTGAAATAACGACCATACAGGGCTATTCCTAATAAAAAATTAAGTCGAAAAGTCGTCTACCAGTTTGCAATTTTTGCAATATAGTTATAATTAAGGAGATATTAATTTCTAAAGATTGCCAAATAAACGAATAAAATCGCGATGTATAAGATAATTTTAAAATATCTTTCAATGTTCTTTGTGAAACATTTCGAAAATGTTTCTTAAACAACACTTAAAAATATCTTAAAGTTGTCTTATACATCAATTTTAAACATTTTGCTCATTGGGTAATTAAAAAAAAATATTGCCAAAATTGTAAAATGATAGAGGACTTTTCAACACAGGTTTTTATCAGGAATAACATTATATGATTATTGGGCGTTATTTTAGAAACACTCTGTGTGTGTGTGTGTGTGTGTGTGTGTGTGTGTGTATACACACATATTCGTCAACAAAATTATTACATAGGTAAATTTATATCAAAATTTCGCATAAATTTAAATAAGCGTAACTCCGCGAAAAATGGTCACATTATTAATTTATATATTATATTTTATATATATTNTATATTGTGCGTTAAATCTTTGAATCCCATATTTTATTTATTTTAATCTGACTCCATTTTGGATTATATTTATGTAAAATTTGATTTCAGTGATTATTAATTAAAGAATTATTAATTAAAGAATTTGTAAAAATCTAGAGATAATACTGCAGATGTGTTTTATTTATAAAAATTGTTAATATTAATTGTTAAATTTTTATTAATTTTATTTAATTATAAAATTACGTTCTACAATTAAAACAAACTCTGTTAAATTAGTGTCGATACAAACACATTTAAATTAGTGTTGATTATTGTTATTAGTATACTTATCGTATCTGTTTCTCATTGCAGACTACGCAAGAGCAAGCCTCATGAAAAGTATTTAAGTCAACATTAAGTTTTTTCACAATCTACTTTGCAATTTAGAGTTGCAAATAAGTTGATACGATGACATCAAATATAAAATTTATTCTGTTTGCGTTTATAATTATGACATTCTCAGAAGGAAAATCACAGTCCTGGCAGAACTTTCTGCTTCAAAACGATTTTATAAGTTTTCTGTTTCCTAAAGAACCTGGTTTAGTGAGAGTAAGAAGAATGGATCGAACCAAAAGAATAGATAACGCAAAAATATTGGATTTCGTGTGTAAAAATTGTTTTTAATTATATTAAATGCATCTTACGTGTATTAAGTTCATTTTGTTCTTGTAGCTCTGTGATAAATATATTAGAGTAACTCCGGCAAATACGCTGCACTAGGATTTACACCACGGAAGTAAAGAAAAAAATAGAAGAAATTGGGGTAATTTTCCCGCAACCGTTCTACTGTTACATGTCTTTATGTTATATTAGTATTGTGTTATAATTTCAGTTTCTTACTATTAATATTAATGAAATTATGAGTTGTCACTGTGAGTAATGCCATTATAAATTATAATCTACATATAAAATGATTACTGTAATGCGCGTAAAAGATTAGTGGTTATTTTGTGGTTATTTTGTGATAAATGTAGCGGAATAGTAAAGCATGTTGTATAGTGCTTTGCTCTTGTATTCCTTGTTTAGTTTGTTGTTTCGTATATCCCACCTGTTTAGGATATGCGGCATTTTTAGCGGGCGGGATTTATGTCCGCATAAATGCCCAAAGCATACAAAATGCGCAGATTGAATTCAGTGCACTAAATGCAATAAACGCATTACATGAAATATGTCATGTCTCATGTCATAACACTTGCAATGTATGTAAGAAGATTGTTATTATTATCTATTACTTGATATGCATATTTATCATTCTTATTCCTTAAAACTTTGTAAACATATTTTATAAGTTATTGTATCATTTTACGTCTTTTTGTAAGCATTATTTGCATTATTTTTTCCCCCTATAAGTAACCATATATCCCATTCCTATGGGATATACGATAAAAATGCAAGGATTTTAAAAAGTTCTTTTTTTAATATGAAAAATAAGTATTTCGGATTTCTAATATTTTTTTCATAGTAGTAGATAGTACAAAGTTTTTACTAATACAGTTCATTTATAATTAAAAATAGTAAATAATACTTAATAAATTAAGTTTTTATTAGATGCGGCGTATATATCGGAGTTACCCTATATATAGTTTCAGTTATATATACACAACTTGATCGTTTTAAATTATCATCATTAAACTAACGGTCTCTGAATATTGTATAAATTTTTTGACATTTAGAACAAATCACAGAAATGAAACGACGATATCCCATGAATGTTACTTATTATTCTTTTACGTAGGTTGGCTTAGTAGAACGACATGGTTATCCCGCTGAAGAACATAATGTCACAACAGAGGATGGTTATAATTTGATAATACACAGGATACCTGGAAGTCCATTATTGGATAACAATAAGGGAAAAAAGGAAATTGTTTTTATCCAACACGGTATTTTGGCTTCATCTGATAGCTGGATATTACGCGGACCTGGTAAAGATCTTGGTGTGTATTTATTATTATATATATCGTATCATAACATATTCAAAACACTGTGTGTTTTAAAATTTTATCATACAGCACTTTTGTGAAAAAGATTTTTTACTTTCAAAACTTGAAATTATTAATTAATAACTTTGTTTTTATATAAATGTGTTCTTACATTAAAAAAAAATTTATTTTGTTCAGTATTTAGTAGATTATTTTAATATATAAGCTCGCAAGCTGTATATTGTTAAAAATAAGTATGTTTTTCACACATAAGTAAGATTTCAAAGAGGTGCAAAGAGATAATGGCATTTTAGTTATCTTTTAATTTAAATGACACACGTCAAAAAAATCACGCAGATTAATTGGACCCCAGCATGAAAAAGTGTATATTATTCCTAAAATTTTCAATATTTTGCTTTGAAAATTTGTTTGGATACATTTCAAAGCTTCTAAAAAATAAGTATTTCGGATTTCTAATATTTTTTTCATAGTAGTAGATAGTACAAAGTTTTTACTGATACAGTTCATTTATATTAAAAATAGTAAATAATACTTAAAACTTCTAATAGAAGATGTAATTGCAGTGAAATTTTATATAATATAAATATACTAAAAAAAAATTTAGTGTTAAAATTTAAAAAGCATACTCTTTTTAAATAAACCGTATTTTTTTTGGTAAATATGTAGTTTAGGAGACCTTGACATATCGTATGTTGTCAAGGTCGTGACCCTCAGTGACCATGAGAAAGTTTTAACCGTCGGACGTCACTCGTTAAAAGTTATAAACAAAATAAGTTTAAGAAATAACGTCACATTTCTGCTATATAAAATGAAAATTTTGACTCTTACCCCATCTTCTTCTCTGCTTGGGGGCGCTTGACTTTCACTTAAAGCGACTCTCACCCCATCTCCTCTGGTAAGAGTTAAGACATAAGAGCGGAAGAACGCCATTGCCGGGTGTCGAGTACCGGCCGGAAACAGCACAATTTCACAGTTGACAACATATGTCAAGGTCAAGGTTATTGAGGGGGAGAGGGGCTCCCCTAAACTATATATTTACCTTTTCTTTTAATATTTAATATTTTGCCAGAAATTCAATTTACAACGGGATCATAAAATATATATACAATTAAAAAAGCCTTGGGATCTTTTGGACCCCGAGTGACATTTAAGGATTATTGGATTAGAAATGGAATTATTGGATTGGAAAAAAAATTCTGCGGAATGTTGTTAGCTCAAAATTATATATAGAATATATTTGTGGCAAAATTTTTGATTATCTGATGTGAAAGCTTAAAGTTTTCCCTAAAAGTTCGTTTTTTTTTTAAATGTTCCTACGACTTTTTGTTACCAAGTTACACGCAGATTAAATAAAAGAGCATTTTAATTTTGATTGCTCATAACTCCATAAAAAATCATCGTACCGTAATTAATTAAACAGATTCTGAAACGTCGCTCTATCAAGTGGTAATTGCCAATTTAAAAAAAAAATAGAATATATGTACATTTGAGCTAAAGATATGATATTATCCTTTATAAGTCCTTTTTTTCATTGTGCAATGATTATATTTAAGTAATATCATTTTAACTCAAATTTTTACATTTAAAAAATTAGCATGATACTATTCGATAGAGCAACGTTTCAGCTTTAAGAATCTGTTTTTTTAATTGCGATGATTTTTAATGCAGTTATGAGCAATCAAAGTTAGAATGCTCCTTTTTATTTAACTCGCGAATAACTGAAGAACAAAAAATCGTAGAAACATTTTTAAAAAATGATTTTATAAGGAACACTCCAAACTTTCACGATATAGGTAGTCGAAAATTTTCGCAAATTTTTTTGGCACGTGACATACCCACAAAGTGAGAAGAAAAATTTCCCTTTTTTTTAGCTCGTAGTTTTCTATATATATAAAAATTACAAAGCTCACATAAATTTAAAAAATATAGTAACCATTCGAAAGTAAAAATTTCAAGCTTTAAACTCCTTTTTTTAAACAATAAAAATTGAATAAGGCTCCAATGTTTAAATCAATAAAAGTTTATGATGCCAATGAAAACCAAATACTGTTGTATTATACTTGTGTGTATTTATCAAATATTATATATATATGTCAATCACCAATTACGTTTCGACCATAAGATTTGGTCTTCTTCAGTATGTCGATAACTTCTTTAATCTTCTATAATATGTGATAACACAAATACAATAGTGTTTGACTCTCATTGGCGTCATAAACCTTTTTTTAAAATTTAAATTTAAATTATTTTTTACGAAGATATTGTATATATTATTTTGAGCTAACAAAATACCGCAAAAATTCTTCTTCAACTCACTAAATAGAATGTAAAGTCATTAAAACATATTAAGGTTTTATAAGTCTTAAAATATAATGATATTTCTGACACTTAGAAAAATTAATTTTTAGAAAAATTACGATATACATTTTGTTGAATTTAGCACATCTTACATATATAGTGTATTAATTTATTATTATCTTATGTTGTAGCATTCTTATTGGCAGATCAAGGATATGATGTATGGCTTGGAAATATGAGAGGAAACTCTTATTGTAGATCGCACGTGAATATGACGACATACGATCCCAAATTCTGGCAGTATAGGTAAAATATTACATTAAAAATTATTTTGAAAAAATATTATTTGAAAGATATTTTTAAAAAATTCATCAAAATAGAAAAGCCAAAAGCTGCGCGCAAGAGTAAAGTACTCTTAATATCATTGCCGAGGAATTTTAGCCCAGGAAAATTAAATGTTTTTTTTTGCGTTTTGGAGGCAAAATTATCATAAAAGATTTGTTTGCGGGAAGTTGTTCGAAATGACGTATTATATAACATATTAAAAGTCCTGAGTTCAGCGGTTAGGACTTTCTAGTTTCAAAAAACTGCTCAATAATGCGGTTTTTCAAAAATATCTCAGAAAGTATTCATTTTAGCGAAATAAAGGTCATTACCAAAAAGAAAGCTGATAAAATTACGGACAATTTCGTTTTTTTTTTCTTTAAGGTCGTACGATCAATAATTTCCGTGATAGAATTTTTTTAATGTAGAAGTATTTTGCACATAAAAGTAGATAATCCAAGATATTTACGATAAAAGTGTGAAAAATCATTTCATTTTCGAAATGACAAAAATACACTTTCTAAATCTCGTGAAGTGAAATCTCACTCGAAGAGATTGAAAATTTAACCTGTTTTGAAAAAAGTGAAATACGGCCACTCTTGTTTAAGAGATTTAGCAGATTGTTCAGCAGATTTTTACGTATAAAATACTTCTTATGAAAAACATTCTTTAAAAAATTCTATCACGGAAACTATTAACCGTACGATCTTAAAAAAAAAAAATTGTACATAATTTTATCAGCTCTCTTTTTAATAAGGTCCTCAGTTTTGATAAAATGAATACTTTCTGAAATATTTTTGAAAAACTGCATTTTTTATCAGCTTTTTGAAACTGACAAGTTTTCCAAGTCTGGTGGTTAGGACTTTTAGGCTGCATTCGGGGAGACGCTATTAGCTATTTGTGTCATTTTATCTTCATCGTCTATTAGACATGAAACAAGGATAGTATTACATAAATGGCGCTGATAACGCCTTCCTCGAATGCATCCGTATGTTATTTCAAACAAATCTTTTATGGCAATTTTGCTTTAAAAAATCTAATTTTCCTAGGCTAATTTGAAGATTGTACTGACTTAAGCTAGCATAATTCAGACATACAATATTATCAACATGGACTGCGTTCCATTTAACGCTCGCGAGCATCATTTGTCCTTGTTTAATATTCGATAAATGACAAGAATGAAATGATTCCACGAACGATGTGAGCGTTAAGTGGAACCATAGACAGCCATAGAAACATTATAAACCCGATTTGTGAACAAAAACGTCGAGCGCAAAGGGCCGTGAATAAAATGTAGTGCTCTTAATATTATTTTGCTGAGGATTCTGAAGGTTGTGCTGTTTCGTGCTAGGCTAGCAGAACTGAGATATGCAATTTTATGCTATATTTTATTTAAGTAACCGATTCGAATATAAACGTTAGTTTTATTCAGATTTATCAAAAGTTATTTTTTGTCATAACTTTTGTTGTTATTATTATTTAAATGTAATATTTTTGCACAATGTTAACACAATTCAGTACAATTTTCAAAATATGTTAATTTTTAAAGTGGGAGATTAATTTCATATAGGCGGTTTACTGTCTAAAAATGAATGATTTTATATGTACTAAGCAAAACGTTATATTGTAGTAATAGTTACTTCTAATGAATAGAATATATTTATCAAGTATCAAGTATACGAAGTCAGGAAGAAGGAATTTCTAAAGGAATGTGCAATATAGATATCATTATATTAAACTAAAGAAAAATATTTACAATACGTTCTTTGAACTTTAAGGGAATATTAACGTAATGAGAATTGCCCGAATTGGCTTTGCGGATCGCAAAATTTTGCTTTTACAGAATTAAAATACGCATAAAAACGTGCGATGCAATCAATTTTACAAGAAAATCGAAAAAAATTAAAAATTTCACTTACTTCGCTCGTACAGGAGATTAACACATTTGCTTATTATAAAAAATTTATAGTTCATATGTATGTAAAGAAAAGACTGCATTGCACGTGCATTACTTGAACAAAATTTTATAATCCGTGAAATCAGTTCGAAGATTTTTAGTACACCGTAATTCCCATCGCACTAATATCTCCTTAAAATTTGCATAATATGTGCCCGATCTCTTACTCGATTTTTATCAAGATTATAAATTTTTTATCGCTCTCTTTTTCATTGTAAATTAATTGTGTGCATTTCTTAAAGAGGAGGAGAGGAGAAAGCAAATATTTTTTGTAAAATATATTATCATAATTATTATTTTCAGTTTTCACGAGGTTGGAACAAAAGATCTGCCGGCTATGTTCAATTACATTTTTAATTATACAGATCAAAAAGATTTATATTATATCGGTCATTCGATGGGGACTACTTCATTATTTAGTCTTCTGTCAACAAAACCAGAATACAATATAAAAATAAAAATGGCTATTTGTTTGGCTCCAGTTGCTTTTTGGATGGAAGTGACACCTACATTTAACAGAATTCTTAACAGTTTTCCAATAGTGAAGGTAAATGCCAAAACTTGTGACTTTTTATAGCAAGCAGTAATGTTTAAAATACAGTCGAAAATTAAATAATTATTTATTTTTATTTTATTAATTAATGTGCTACAAATATTATGTTTAGCTATTATGAGCTATTATAAATATTATGTTAGCTATTATGAGCTAATACTCTTGAATGTTTCTTTTATATGTTCCAGGAAGTTCTAAGAGAACGTGAAATATATGATATTTTACCACAATCTTTAACGACTGTTACAATAGCAAGATTATTGTGTAATGATAATGCAATGACTCAATTTATTTGCATCACTATATTGTTTTTCATCGTT
This sequence comes from Acromyrmex charruanus, assembly GCA_017607545.1. Taxonomy (NCBI): domain Eukaryota; kingdom Metazoa; phylum Arthropoda; class Insecta; order Hymenoptera; family Formicidae; genus Acromyrmex; species Acromyrmex charruanus. The sequence goes on along the minus strand of JAANIC010005803.1, from coordinate 217,459 downwards.
GGTCGTGATCCAACACAACTCAATACTGTAAGTTATTATATTTTATTATATAATATATAAACATTAAACATAAAACAAATATAATGTATATAAT
>JAANIC010005803.1:205135-216959 GCA_017607545.1 Acromyrmex charruanus | reverse complement strand
TGGTGTTCCAATAACTATTTATAGCATCTAAAATATCTTCGAATCTATAAAGTCTAGAGGAAAATTTGTATAAGCAAAATTATACGATATGAAGGGGTATATCATATATAATGATATACCCTCCATGTAATTCCTATAAATGAATAAAAATGCATTCAGGATTGAAAAGCATTCATTTTAACATTCGTGTTAATCAATATTTCTGAAAATCTGAATCCATTTCAATTCATTTCAATCCATTCTCGTTTGCTGGGTAAATTATTAGAATTGCACCACACAGAACGCAGATTTTCTAGCTAAAACGAAAGCAATCCAACAATTATACTACGTGGACTGAAAAGTCCCGGGATTTTTCAATAAAAGTGGATGGCGCCACTAGAAAATGAACATGATTCATTTCGAGAGGTTCATCTGTCACTAGTTTATGTATGAAGTTTCATGACATTTCGTTCATTCGTTTACAAGCAGTCAACTACAGTCGTTTAAGTGGCGTTACTTTCGCCTTCGTAAAAAAAATGGAAAAACAGGAATATCGCATCTTGATCAAACATTGTTTTTTGATGGGAAAAACTTCTGAACAATCATTAAAATGGTTGCAGAAATGTTATACCACATCTGCTCCTTCGAGAACAACAGTTTATCGGTGGTTTAGTGAATTTAAAATGGGTCGTACAAGCACCGAAGACGCACCTCGCTCTGAAAGGCCAAAAGAGGCTACGAATGCGGAAATCGCAAAGCAAGTGCATCGAATCGTTTTGAATGATCGTGAAGTGAAGTTGCGCGAGTTAGCTGAGGCCGTGGGCATCTCAAAAGAACGGGCGGGATACATTTTGCACGATGTTTTGGAGATGAAAAAGCTATCGGCACGATGGGTGCCGCGTTTGCTGACCATCGACCAAAAACAGCGTTGATGATTCAACGGCCGGTTTGGCGTTGTTGCAGCGTAATCGAGCGGACTTTTTTCAACGTTTTGTGACGATGGATGAAACGTGGGTCCATTACCATACGCCTGAGTCCAATAGGCAGTCTGCAGAGTGGCTGAAAAGCCACGAAAGCCGACCAAAGCGGCCAAAAGACCAACGCTTGGCCGGGAAGGTTATGGCCTCCGTTTTTTGGGATGCGCATGGCATAATCTTCATCGATTACCTGCAGAAGGGAAGAACAGTTACGGGAGAGTATTATGCAGCGTTATTGGACAAACTGAACGACGAAATAAAGAAAAAATGGCGGCCCCATATGGCGAAGAAAAAAGTTCTATACCATCACGATAACGCACCGTCACACACTTCTTCCTTGAAAGCGATGGTCAAATTGGACCAATTGCGATTCGAATTGGTTGCTCACCCACCGTATTCTCCAGACTTGGCCCCCAGTAATTATTATCTGTTCCCAAACTTCAAACGGTGGCTCCAGGGAAAGAGATTCACATCGAATCGAGGAAGTGATCGCGGAAACCGAGGCGTATTTCGAAGGCTTGGACGTTTCGTACTACAGAAAGGGCATCGAAATGTTGGAAAATCGCTATACCAAGTGTATCGCCCTCGAAGGCAACTATGTTGAGGAATAAATATAACTTTGCCCAAAAAACGCTTGTTTTCATTAAAAATCCCGACTTGGACTTTTCAGCCCATATGTAGTACATATCACTCACAGTATTTAAGCGAAACTGACGAAATTGGTATGTTTGCAGACATGTGTGTATGTGTGTGTATCCCAGCAAACGAGATTGGATTAAAATGGATTGAAATTTTTTTGTATCCGTATTTTAAATAGCGAATACTTTTTTAGGATTTAATTGGATTCAATTAGATTCAATTAAATGCAATTGGATTGAAAAACTGCATTTCCTATTCAAAATTTTGAATTGAACAGTATTCACAATGTGTTTGTGTGCACAGAAAAAAACTATTATTTTTTTAAGATTGAAAGGCATAGAGATATGCTCCATGCAATTCCTATAAATAAATAAAAATGCATTCAGAATTGAAAAGCATTCATTTTAACATTCGTGAATCAATATTTCTGAAAATCTGAATCCATTTCAATTCATTTCAATTCATTCTCGTTTGCTGGGTCTTTAATAGTATCTCGCCGATGGTAATGCTAATGTCGGCGGTGCTGTAACTTTCAAGCCTTAATATATAACTCGCAAAGTACTATGAAAAGTTAATGAGAAAAATATTTTATTGTAGTGTTTTGAAAAGCTCTCGATAAGCTCGAGATAAGCTAAGAATATGCAATGAAAAATTGAGGGTCCCATTTAAAAAATTCAAAGTGACCTTGTCCTGACCTTGACAACGTGACCCAAGTCAAACCAATAATATCATCTCAGCAAACGAGAATGGATTGAAATGAATTGAAATGGATTCAGATTTTCAGAAATATTGATTCACGAATGTTAAAATGAATGCTTTTCAATCCTAAATGCATTTTTATTCATTTATAGAAATTGTATGGAGCATATTTCTATGCCTTTCAATCTAAAAATAATATTAGCTTTTTCTGCATTGTGAATAGTGTCCAAAATTTTGAATAGAAAATGCAGTTTTTCAATCCAATTGCATCCAATTGAATTCAATTGAATCCAATTAAATTCAAAAAAGTATTTGCTATTTAAAATACGCATTCGGATAGAAAAAAATTTCAATCCATTTTAATCCATTCTCGTGCTTGCTGAGATCTTATGTTCCCCTTGAAGTCACAAAATGGATAGAAAAAATTTCAATCCATTTTAATTCATTCTCGTTTGCTGGGATCTTATGTTCCCCTTTTTTCTGAAACACTTTTTGATTTAACATTTCTGAGATATTTGAGTGGATCTTTTAAAATGGGACACTCTGTATATACATATATACATTTAATCCTTTTTTTACAAATGTACTTTTAAGATTTGAATACATATTCAAATACATATTTTTACGATTATATTTTATGATATCGATTGTTACAGATAATTTTCGAAGCTATGATTATGGAACAGCTGAAAATTATAAACGATATAAACAGAAAACACCCCCAAGTTATGATCTCGAAAAGATTACTGCTTCGATGATTTTATTTTACGCGGCAAATGATATGGTTGCTGCAAAACAGGTAAAAATTTAGTTTTTAATCGCTTAATTTTTATTCATATATTAATTTTACATAAAATGGTAAAATTTTGTATATGAATATATCGAAGTGGTCATCACGTAATTGTTAACAATATAAAAAATCTAATGAATGCAAAATAAAAGGAACATAAGTAAAAAGGAAAACAGTTGATTTATATAGATAATTTATTTTTTGTTCTTAATATAAATTATCTCATTATTAATACTGTTCTTTCATTACATTTTTGATTTTCAGAATGTGTTTGAACTTGACAAACGCTTACCAAATGTTTTTCTAATCGAAAAAGTCCCATATGAATTCTTTAACCATGCAGATTATATATGGGCAATCAATGGAAAAACTCTTTTATACGATCGTATATTAGAATTAATACAAAATTTTAAGCTAGCTAAAGTATATCCATAAAATGAATTTAATTAACGAATGTAAATTAAGCGGAGAGAAATCCTAATTTCTCTTCTATATAATTTGAAATGGTAAACGAAGAAAATTGCTAGAAAAATTTGTGTGTGTGTGTGTGTGTGTGTGTGTGTGTGTGTATACACATTTTTTTAATTTGCATGAAATTTATCAACTGATATAAAATTATTGTTTTGTTAAACGCTATTGTGTGATAAGATTAAAATAAGAATATGTTTAATATTGAATTAATATTAATTTAAATCATAAATGATTAAATGATATGTAGATTATACATGTTTTTAAAGGTGCATATCTTGCATATCCCAATTTTAAATCACTACCTAAGTCTTGTTAAGTGAAATCATAAATCAGTGCTACTTTTGACGCTTATTAAGCGAATAATAATCTCTATATTCTGAGATTATTTCAAGTAAGAATAAAGAGAATATTTATTCAAATAATGCATAGGTGTTGCTCCGATTTGATTCTGCCATCTTTATACAGGGTGGGCCAAGTCTGGATATACCCAAATATCTCATAAACGATTTTAGAACAAAATATTTCTTACAAAAGTTCTAAGGCTTAAAAAAACACATTCAACGATAGTAGTTATTTAACCCAGGATGGCGTTGTCAAGGTCAGGTCAAGGTCAACATGAATTTTTTAAATGGAACTCCTTCTTTTCCATATTCTTGTAACTTATCTCGAGAGCTTTTCAAAATACTATAATTAAATTCATTTTCATTAAGTATTTTGTGAGTATCAGGCTTGAAAGTTACAGTACCGTCGGCATTAGCGTTACTCAAGATGTCCGACGGCTAAAACTTCTGGAATGTTTTTCAGGATCATGTCCTGAATAACATTTGTTAATAACTACTATCGTTGAATGCGTCTTTTTAAGCCTTACACTTACTTTTAAAGAGAGAAGAAACATTTTTTTCTAAAATGCATCGTTTATGAGATATTTGGGTGTATCCAGACTTTAAGCATCTTTCCTGTATATTAAATGCATTATTACAAATACTTATTTTTACTTAATTATTACAAATATATGTTTACATTATACAATGAAAACTATACTACAAACCCCAAGAAAAAAAGAAGTCATTTTTTTTAACTATATCAATTCTAATTAATCATATAAATACGTGTGTATGTATGTAAATAAGAAATTAAATAAAGGTATACTTTCACAAAGAGAAGAGATATTTTCATTACATAAGATATATGAAAAGCTATCCATCTGCATCGCAAAATATTGTTAAATCTATCACTTCTTCATCTATCACTATAACCTCTGCATTAAATTATAAATGGAGATTGAATTATAATTCGACATGTAATTTTTTGCTTTGAATGTATGCCACAATTCGATAAAATTGGACTAGAAATCTTAAATTTATCAAAATTACATGTTAAATTATTGATATTTAGATATGCTCATTTAAAGAGATGTCTTAAATCATTTAAAGAGCATTGTCTAGAAAATTTATAAAATAAATAACTTAAATTTGTACGACATCTAAATCTAATTTTGTAGAAAAAAATTGGAATAGCTATTTCTTTAATATATATATATATACGTATATACAAAGAATACAATTCATCATATTTTCACAATCAATATTACATATCTTTTAATTAAATTTTTCAAATTAAAATTCTATTAAAACAAGATATCAACTGATAATTAAAATTTAATTTATTTATCTATTTGTGATCTTTCAAAACTTGATATCTTATTTTTATACTTTTATTAATAAAAGTCAATTTTTTCAAATTAATAAAAAAATTTCCTCTTTCTCATTATTCGTTAGTTAATTTATTTCGACATATTTTGTATAAATTAAATTAAAAAGAAAGTTTGTTTATTCGACAAAAAATATACATTTATTATTTAGAGTTTCATTAAAGATATTTGTTCATGTATCTCATAAATTAATTATATTCGAGTTTATTATATTTTTAATCTATCTAAAAAGAGCAGTTTCTCTATTTTTAATCTATTTTTCAATTTTTATTTATTTAATGATTTAATGCATATATATAGAATATAGAAATGTCACGCGTGTATAATCGATCCCTAGAGTAATAAACCAAGAGATAATATAATGAGCTTATCTCTACGATAAGCCATTATCTAAGCTTTAAATCCTAAGCCACAAATACAGTAAGTGTAATAAGTCTTAAGCCTTAAAAAATTGACCAATTATAGTGGATTATTCTTTTCACACTCAACTGTGAACGATCAATTTCTTAAGATTTAATCTATTGTGTTTGCGGGCTAAGGCTTAAATATTGGCTTATTGTAGAAAGCTCATAACAGAAGGTGCAAGAGATAAAATCAAATTTATATATGGAAAAGTTCTGCTGATTAAAAATAATATATAGTGTTAACTGTATTAAGACTTACGCGGAAGTTTATTTACGTATCTCTGTGTAAGTACGAGTATGTGCGTGTACGTGTTTAAGTTAATTATAGAAATTAATAATTAGATCATAAAATATTTAAATCATTTGCATACAATATATCTTATATATAATATATATTTATCTGATTTATGTGCATGCATTATATTATCTTAAAACATACTGCTTTATGGTTTTACAAGCATAAGAAATAAGAATCTTTATAAAAAAATTATTTCAATATACACATCTTGCTAATATAACAAGTTTCTTTTTTATCGGCAAATGAGTTTTCTGCTCATTATGGTTTAAATTTTTATGCGTAATTATCTATTCATTATGTAACTATCATATCTTGACTGTATTATTTAACAAAGAACACATGCGATCATGTGGATCGCCATCTTAGGAAACAACGTGCTGCAGCAAAGGCAATTTTTTTCAGTATTAATTATCAGCAGTCGCATTCAAGTGTACAATATCAAATTTGTACCTTGTCTTGACGGTTCAGTTTCTCAGGTTTCTCAAGTTTTCAAATCTTGGCAATATAATCAGTCCTAATTAACATTTCTTTTCACAATGTTTAATTATCTAAAATGTATAACTTCTACGGCATTTTAGACCGTGCATTTCAATAGTGTTAGCCAAATGTTACAACGAAGTATCCGATGGTGGTGTACTTTCGTGATGACTAATTTGACTTAGAGAATGTTGTAAAGCATCAGGCGTTAACCATTCCTTTGGCAAACAACGTTGGAGAAATGGTACACATGAACTAAAATAAGCCAGACGATTTACCCAACCAGGTATTTCTTGTCCACATAAAATCTAAAATACATTGGATTAAGTTTTCCATTATACTTTCCACAATAATTCCGTAATTTGCTCATTGATATTATTAAAGAAAGCACCGTACCAATGTAAACTGACTGCTGAAGTGATTACAGTTTTTATTCATCAGATGATAACGGTCTCCTCTAAAATCTTTGCCTAATTCTGTAATAATTCTTGAAACATCTTCTTCCGTAAAATCTGTATATCCAATGTGAACAGACTGTCTATAAAATAAAAGAATCACATTGATTTTTCATGGTACTTGAGAGAATATATATGCTTGATTTATAAAAACTTTACCTGTATCTAAACTGTTCGCCTAGTTCGTCAGCTACTCTTGGAGTAATTTCAAAAATGCCACTTTTTGGTTGAGCATGACCACCATATGCATATTCTACAGCAGAAATATATCTAATATATTGTCAAATTTTTGTTTTTTAGTAATTGTATATACTCGCTTTTTCTTAAATATAAAACACATACCTGTTCCATATATTTCCACTCCAGAGTGAAATACACCGAGACCAATAGGTGTAGTATATTCATTTATCCAATACTATATACAACAGGACATATAATAAATTAAATCAAATGTATCTAAAAACAGTGTCTGATTATATATTCTTTTTATGAATAGAATAGTTTGGTTCTTGTAGAAAACCGATTAATCATAAATAAATTTATAAAAATTACCATTTGACGAAGCCATTCATAATAATATTCATTTTACTTACAATACACTGAAAGCAGTAACTTACCATATCATAAACATTAAGAATGATTGGCTCACGTGCCATTTTTGGGATCAATTCCTCACTATCTTGTGGATAACCCAAACAACTGGGGAAGGAGAGATTACAGTTAAGGCCAGACGAAAACATCATTGGAAACTTTGTATTAATCTGTAGATTAAAGTTGACTATTAATGTCTTAATAAACCTAATAAATAAATATACAATTTTATTTTTCCACAGTCTCTATATTCACAGAGAAAAATATAAATTAAATGCTATATGACAATTGGTTTAAGAAGGTAATTAATATGAAAACATAAGTTATAAGTTATATAAAAATTTTAAAAAATTGATTCTTAGATCATTCTCTGTATGTGTTGAAAATGTTATATTTACATACAATATTTTTACAAATGTATAATAATACTAAGGATATGAGGATTATCGCCATGTCGCGATCCATTATCAATGCTAATGTTTTGTAAACCTCGCCGTTCACTTTATCAGGACAAGGAGCACACTGATGCCGATATCAATGTGCTCTTGATGAAATAAATGGCAAGGTTCATGCAACAATGGCATTATAATACACAAATCCTTTGGTACCTCTGATGAAAATATCTGTGAAAGCCTCAAAGGTATATATAAAAGATAATAATGTATGTACATGTAGTTCTCTTTTAACTTTTTACCAACCAATTCTTTGGACAATTTGGAGTTGTTTTCATTAACAATGACAAGTATACACAGATAAATATCAAGCAAAATGATAATACCTTATAACATAAACTCGACACTAGCACAATGCTTTGTGTTTAATTGCTAGATACATCCATTCTTGTAAGACTATGTTTTACTATTTGCGTGTTTGGATGTTATTCTTTCTTTCTCTCTCTCTTTCCCTCTTGATTTCTTAATATCAAACAAGTTGTCTTTACATTAAATATAGCACATCATTCTGATGTGTCATTACAGTCATCTCTACAACTATACAACTGTAACATATAAAGTTGATTCACTCCATGTCAAAATTCGAAAATTTTCTTCAAGTAACAAAGAACCACCTTTACAAAAAAATCAGATATCACTGCGTTTGAGCGACCGTCTGCTTTAACCACGTTTCAACACAAATAAGATTAACATAAATAAGGAATATGTTATTGGCCAACTGACATCCCATTAAATTCTTTGAAGTAATGCACAGCAAGTTTGCAAGGTTGTTATATAGATAAGTAATTTGTGTACTATAGTATGAGATTAATATCAGCATTGATCAACATAGACTGCTGTCAAAAATTTTGCAAACGATTCTCCAGCGATAATTTTTCTTCGAAATAGATGAATGTTACTTCTCGCAGCTGCTTCTTGCTTGGTCTCTTGTATCTCAACATAAGAATGTGTTTGTTCATGTGTTTGTCAATCCGCGTCATCTATCGAAATACTTACAAATCTCTCTGCTCATAAGCATCTAGTTATATTTTCCTTATCATACATTTCACACTAGTAATTGGCGACATGGCGATTGCGTCTGCGTCGTGTATGAATTAGAAACCTTATAGTGTTATGGACCTTCTACAATAAGTAAGTCATAATAAATTAGTCATAAATCAGAAGTCAGAAGCTAAAAATTGACCAATCACAATCGTCAATTTTTAGCTTCTGGGGATCGATTCTGTATTCTCAAATAAAGTGAAAATTACAGAAGTGAGCAAATTTACTAGGCGTGACCAATGAAATTATCAGTATTCTAGTAAATTTGCTCACTTTTGTAATTTTTATCTTGTTTCAAGATTCCCTGGGGGTAGATTCTGGGGATCGATTCTGTATCTTGAAACGAGGTGAAAATTATAAAAGTGAGCGAATGTACTAGAATATTGTTTATTTCATTGGTCAACACCTAGTATATTTGCTCGCTTTTGTAATTTTCATCTTGTTTAAAGATACAGAATCGATTCTAAGGTAAAAATTACAAAAGTGAGCTAATTTACTAGATGTTGACCAATGAAATTATTAATATTCTAGTAAATTCGCTCACTTATGTAATTTTCACCTCGTTTCAAGATACAGAATCGATCCCTTGACTTCTGATTTATGACTAATGGCTTATTGTAGAAGGCCCATAACACGCATTCTACAATACGCCACTAATCATAAATCAGAAGTTAGAAGTTGGAAATTGACCAATCACAGTCGTCAATTTCCAACTTCTAACTTCTGATTTATGACTAGCTAAACTACATTTTATGAGAAGCTAAAAATTCTCACAAACTCTTGCATAGCACATAACACGTAATGCATAAGAAAATGTACCAATCAAAGTCCTTCGTTTCCTTTCTTTCCATGAAATAAAAAACTCTGATTTGTTGGATTATGTGTTATGCGTTGTGCAAGAATCTGTACTGCCCGCTTAAGAAGTGGAGCACAAATTCTTGCATAACGCATAATATATAAGAAAATGAACCAATCAAAGTCTTTTATTTCTTTCCATTACATAAAATAAAGGACACTGCTTGGTTGATTTCTTATGCCTCATGTTTTATCTGTTAGGGCCATTCCACACAAACTTGCATAACCGCATAAACATGTGCATAAAGAAAATCATCTAATCGTATTTTATGTTTGTCTTTATGACAGAAATGTGATTGGATAATTTTCTTTATGTATATGACGATGTGGCTATGCAAGTTGTGTGGAATGGCACTTATGCAAAAGTCTGTGTTCTCCTCTTGAAGCAATAACGCATAAAACATGAGGCATTAAAAATCAACCAATCAGAGTCCTTTATTTTCTTATGCATTATGTATATTTATTTTATTATGCATAACACATAAGACATAAGAACTCCAATAAAACTTACTTTGCATACATTATAAATCTTTAAAGGATATATATCAAGTCTATTAATGTTCTTTAGTCATTGTCTTCTTCTTTCTATATTTGTTGGTAAGCGATGCATTGAATATTTTCTTTTTAAAGAATTGATGCACTTGGGTCCACAACAATAAGTCATCTTGTGTTCTGTAAATAATTATATTTCAATAATACTTTTATATATAATAATTAATAATAATAAACTGTCGTAAACATTATTTTTAGATTAGAGAGTAAATATTATATGTGCTTTATTTTTTTAAAGCATGTAATAATGAACAATTTTATAATTTTTTATTATAATATTAACTATATATTTCAATTTATTTACTTACTTTCTTATAATAACATCTTGTATATACATATATATAGCTTTTCATAATTAGACACATGGATCATCCACGGTGGACGTAATCAATCCCGATTTCCGTCTCGTTCAACTTCTAACGAAAATTTAAAATGCAAACACTAAGAACATATTCCCACCACTTTTATCCGACATTTTGAGGACATGGCCAGAAACTCTGGTATTCTAGGGACTCTAGCTGGAAAGTGTAAATGACTGATACACTGATAATACACACGGATATGCAACTTCTGCTTTTGCCTCAATTTAGCGGACCAATCACCGACCGTTACCCTATTGTCTGTACTTTAAGAGTGAAATTACGATCCGGAATAGGACTGCGGAATACAAAATGCGTCATTAAAGCAACCAATCAGCGCTATTCCGCACTTTTCCATCACGCAAGTTTTGTGTGCTATGTTTCATTCACATGATGCGTCAAAGATGTATCCAACATGAATTAATTTAAAAACTACTAACTTCATGTTAATAATTTGCTTATTAAAATTAAATATAATTTTTCAAATGAAAGTAAAAACAATTATCATTGTTGTAGTATTTAATGTTTTACAATTAATATTTACAATTTCATGACAATTTTTTGAACTGCTTTAACGCATTTACTATCATTTTTCCGCATCGTGTGAACATAGCACATAAATTGGCGTGATGGAAAAATACGGAAAAAGACACACTGAAATCGCACGTAACGCATCATTATTTTTTTTATCTTATCTATATTTATGCACTCAGATTTTATCATTTTGCTTCATTCGTCTCGATATTACACAATTCTATCACATCAATCAGCATCAAATTATTTTAACCTTTCAAAATACGACGCTTTATTACAAGAACAATGAGCATTCTTTATTTCGAAGTCCTATTCCGCATTATGTGATTTCACCCTTATTAATGACGTTTTTGATCCGGCTGAGTTTTGTACCTAGGTTGAAATAATGACATTTTGTGCTCTCCTATTGGTAGAGCGTGTAACGTCAACCAATAGCGAAGCATTTTCCAACTCAAGTTAGTGCAAACTCGGTCGAAAACGCTATAAGGCCGGGTTCACATCTTGACGGAAAAACGGAAAGCGGAAAAGTAAAAGCCAATC
>JAANIC010005803.1:167330-195700 GCA_017607545.1 Acromyrmex charruanus | reverse complement strand
TTTTGCCTATATTTTATATATATATATATATATTTGTAAGAAATATATTTCCACGATAAAGAAAAAAATATAATTCGAGACAAAAAATAGTATTACTAATATAAATAAATTAAAAAATTTTTGAACAAAAAATATTAAAATAATTGTTGCTTGTCATCGATTTATGAACGATTATATTTTTATGAAATCGCGATCTTTTTTATAGTTTTTATAGGCTCGTATTCAGAACGCGCTTACAACGATGTTAGCGCGCTAACATGCTATAATTTACGTTACGCATACTATAGAATTTTAGAGATAAAAGCGCGCTTTTATTGATAAAAGCGCGTTCTGAATACGGACCATAATGTATAAATCAAATTGGTGTAGCGAACAGATTTCTCAAATTGAAAGACGTTATGTAGAAAAGGCCGCCGTCACTTTCGAATGTGGCAACCGCTTCGCGACCTCCGCTCTTATGTTCCTGTGAATGTTCAACGAGAGTCTCTTATGCAATTGAAAGATTAACTATCGAGAATATGGCTGGTTTAGCACTACACATTTCATACTTATTGTTACGTACTAAATACGTTGGATCGATATAATATGCTAAAATCGATTTACATATTCGGATTTTTGCATCGAAAATCAACTTATACACGAAATATGCGCACGACGATGATGCATAATTAATTAAATTTCTAATAATCAGCAAAAGTTATGGCGTTCTAAACTTCGCACGAGCGTTATATGTGAATAACGCTGTAATACTCACTTGACGAATTAATTTGTGGAAACATTTGCTGGAATATGTATATCTGTAAAAGCTATTTTTTTTACAACATTATATTTTATATACAGAATAACAATCAAAAAGTTGCTAAAATTAAGTAACTATTATTTTGTAATGAGTGAGCAAAATGAAACGAAAAATAAAGAACACAGAAAAAATTCCCATAAATGTATATTCTTTTTATACACTATAAGCTAAAATAATGCTTCTTCTATAAAGTTATGTTCAATTAATTTCATTCTGTTCAGTTTCATTACAAAATAAGAGTTATTTAACTTCAACGACTTTCCATTATCACTCTACAAACTATATCACTCAACATAGATAATATTTTCTTATTAGAAACATCTTTATTGCAAAACTAATACTTTTGTGATATATAAATTAATATCATTATATATTATTAAATATATTATTAATTATTGATATGCAAAGCAATATCGCGACAGAAAATCATCTCTCCTTTCTAATTCAAATATGTTCATTATTGTCTTTCAAGTATTAATTTACTTTACTTACATGATTTATTTTTAAAGATTTTATTTGTAAAGAGAGTAGTGGAAAAAATATTTAATACTTTCGATAAAATAATAGTTTCAATACTTTTAATAGAATATTTGTAAGAATATTTGTAAGAATTATCAATAAAATTATATTTATTCTATATCTCACAACGAAATGGATTTGATGATTAAGATCGACAGGTTGTGAAGTAAGATCGAAAGTCATACGTCAGTTGGGTCATCGACCTGTTTCGGGGTTCTTCCGCTTGCTCGCTGGTAAAAGTGGACGAACGAGATGTATGAGTGTGGTAACTTACAGTTACAATCAGTTGTCATTTAAAAAACTGACGACTGTGTAAATACATAGTACTATTATGTGCATATATGTATATGATAACGATGCAGAGCAGATAGGCAATGTTTAAAGAAAAATTGAACTATTTACCGGATAACAGTCTGTGAAATGCATGCGTTAAAAATGTTCTACAATATAATAATAATTTAAACGATAATCGTAATTATCGATAAGCAAACAGAGGAACATTTTTACATGATATTTCACACATAGAAAAAATTTAATTCTGGTTAAATTTCTAACGCACTTCGCTAATCGATCCAGGTTGCACTTTGTAAACTATATAATATGTGCAGTTTCAGGTCATTGGGTCAAGCGTTCCTCATCGATCCGACCTCGCTATTGAAAATTCACTTCTTTCGATTATATTTATTCCTATTTATAATCCGTGTTACTTTTGACTTGCTATATCTGCAAATATTACTTTACAATTTCGGCTGCTTTCTCTTTAAATCTATTAATATGCTAATATGTTTATTATCTTTTAGAATCTTACATCAAGATTCATTTCTATCAATGTATAAAATAGATAAAAAAAGAATTAATCGGTATTAGAGCTATCTTATGTTAACCCACTCGAATGAAGATCATCTTATGTTTGCTTAGGAACATCTCTCTCTCTCTCTCTCTCTCTCTCTCTCTCTCTCTCTCTTCTTTTTACATCTGCACAATCAAGCTGAAATACTAAGGCTGCTGATAATCTTCTTTCCCTGCCTCAGTATAGAAGTGAGTTTTGTAGACGTTCGTTTTGGATTCACTGCATCTAAACTTCCGAATGAACTTTCGATGATAGGGATGCACAATCAATCGATGGATTTAAGAATATACTATTTAAATGTAAATCTCTCTCTCGGTGAATGATTGTCACTAGACTTTTCTTGGTTTGCTTAAAATGGACGCATAAATAGCCTTCATAATCATTCTTTAATATCTATTGCAATATTTCATTGTTAAATTGTAATATTTCAATTTTCTTGCTTATATATATTGTATTATATATGTTAATATTTTTATTTTTTCATTATTTTTTTTATGTATACATATATATCTGTAATAAGTTGGTACTAATGTATATTATTGTACGTCTGAGGGGATGTTCCAGGGCGCTTTAATAAATTTACGCTCTCTCTCTCTCTCTCTCTCTCTCTCTCTCTCTCTCTCTCTCTCTCATCCCTCCTCTTCCCATAATGAGCTTATGAGAGTATATGCGCATATATACAATAAATAAGAAATTCTCTTTTATCAAAAAACATCTACGAATAACGTCATCTACAAATAACGTTAAAATTACAGCAACGCTGAAAAGTGAAAACTTATGCTTGTCTTAACTTTGCGAAATAATAACGGTTATGAAATTATGTTTGCAATCACGCGAGCATACAAGCAATCGAGTGTCTTCTTGCGAATATTTATGCTATATTCTTTCAAGATATTGAACCATTTCACTGCAAAAGCTGTCTGCAAGTTAAAAGATATAATGCTTATTTTAATGCTCGCAAGTCTTATTAAGAAAATTAGTAGTTGCACGTATTGCATAACATCGATTACATATTTGCAATTAATACATGGCGTTTTCTTGGAAAATACTCACAATATACTCAGATATAGAATTTTACAATAAGGCAACTGTACTTATGATAGGCAAAAAAGAGATTTTTTTACATGCCCTATCTTTTGGGACAATAAAAAAAGAAAACGTAGCTATAAATTTTTATTTAACGCATGTGTATAAATACAAGGGAAAATAGTATTCTGATCAAAATATTTTGTATAACATTTTCATGTTTTGCGTAAAATTGTTCCTCAAGAAATATGTGCCAGTATTAGGGGAATACCCGAATACCTGCCTGTCCGTTCCCTTACTCGTGCACATAGATCTGGACCGATTTCGCGGGTATCCGTTAATTCGGGTCACGCAGAACCATGTATGTACGATACGAGTACTCGTGGAATCGTGTACAATATTGGTGTACAATACCACCTCAATGCGGGTATCCGCTATATGCTACAGATATTTGTGCGTAATTTTGTTAATTTTAAAGATTTGTTTTAGAATCGTTTGTAGTTAATTGGTTTAAATTATGTTGTTACTTTTAAAATATTCAATCATAAACGAAAGGAAAATCTTTACAAACGATTTTGAATTAAGATATGTTAATAATTTTTTTTTACCTTAAAGTCAGATGATAGTCATTCTTTTAAAAATCTCTATTTTATTATGAGTTGAATTACAAATAAATGCGAACGAAATATTTTATAATACTATACTCACTTTATTGAAAACTTTGTTAAGATTCGGGTACCAAGTTTACAACAATAACTTCAAGTATTATAGATAATTGTATTCTATGTATGCATATTCTATAATATATAGTACCTGAACCGAATGAGGCCCACTTAATTAATTTTATTTTTTTTAAATTCTATTCATGAGGATATTGAAATATATATAAATTAAGTGAGAATGAAATCTTCATTTCGTTTACTTTCAAAAGTAAAATATATTTTTTGTATGAAAAATATGTGTAAATAAACAAAAACAAACTTTTATTAAACTCTGATTGGGTTTTATTACATGCATATGAATATAAGAAGGCCCAAATCAAAAGTAAATTAAAAATAACAAAGAAAGTAAACATTATCTTTTTAAATTAGTTTTAAAATGATTATTAATCATAGAAAAGAAATTTCTTAGGACTTATTCTATTCTCAAATATTACAATTCAACATCTTTAATTTTGTTTGTAATTAACTCTTTAATCTTTGGACATTTCTAGCAATTTGAATGCAATTTGGCTTCTTAAAGGATAGCAGCATTGAAAATCGTTATTTTCTGTGTAAACTCTACACATAACAAACAAATAATAATAATCACATAAGTGGTCCTTTAATAAGTAAGGAAGAGCCTAAATCGGACCGTGTAAATAGGACCTTTTTAATTTAAATGAATACAGTTAAGCAGATTTGCTATTTATAATGTAAATAATCTTTATAAGACATCGAACACGTGACAGCAGTTCAACAGTTCTCTGTCATAACATTCATAGAATAGATGCAAATATGTATCATCGCGCGAAAATTTTTTTAAAAAAGGAAATCCTTATAAATCATTATTTAAAAAAAAGATGTAAAAATTTGAAAGATAATTGATTTAAGATAATTAAAGAGTATAGAATTCAAAAATTTCAAGCGTTTTGTGATCACTTTTGTGGTTTATTGTAAAATTTCTTCCAAAGTTCGAAAGGACCTGTGTCCAAATCGTACCTTTTTTTGAGGTGTTCAAATCGGAGTACAGTAGAGTACAGTACAGTAGATCAGTACAGTAGATAACTTATAGGTCTGGTTGTTGTACTGGTGATCGGCCGACCAGATCTCGTCCAAAAAATTAAATCAGTAAAATATCATGAGGTATCAGACTCAGAGATTGATTGACTTTTATCGATTTCAATTCTAATAATATAAACTGTCAGTAATTTTTTTTTCTACAAATAAAATAAAATTTTTATCTTTGACTGTCAAATTAATCATTTTTATTCAATACTAATAAAAATACATTAAAATATTAAAAAATTTTATCTAAAAGTCCATAAAATAGGAGTGTCCAATTTGAAACCAACGGACTGGAAAAAGCGTTTTTACATTTTCCATTATTCGGTTCAACACAGAGATATAAAATGGTCTAAAGCAAAAATGAAGGGAATTAAATGATCTTGTCAACGGCACCTTTGACTTTACGATCGGACCTTATTTACGTTTTATAGAGAGCAAAAATTGCAAATAGGTCCGATTTATCCCACTCCCCTTTACGTTGTTTAAAAAAAATACTTATACTTATTTTAAAAAATTGAGAGAGAGATTTACTAGTTACTTTCCGTAGTTAGGAAGTTGAATAATATTGTAATGAATCATCATAAATTATGAAACATTGTATACTGGTAATTTTAAAACAGCGGATTGATCTAAAAATAGCTCGTACACACAAGTTTTTGTTGTGTTAAACAAACGTGTTGCTACCAATTCCGATTCTTTAATCTCTTTTTATCTACTTCCTATGACACATCTTTTAAGCATATATTGCAAGCGTAAAGCGAGTTTTAAAGTAATAAATTTAAAAGTGAGCTTTATTTAGTACTGGGGTCTTATTCGGCTTAGATACCTTATAATATTTCGTTTGCAATTGTTTGTAGTTCAACTCGTAATAAAATAGAGATTTTTAAAAGAATGATTAACACCCGACTTTAAGGTAAAGAAAAATTATTTACATATCTTGATTCAAAATCGTTTCTAGAGATTTCCCTTTCGTTTGTAGTTAAATATTTTAAAAGTTACAATATAATTTAAACTAATTGACTACAAACAAAATGAGAATCACTACAAACGATTCTAAAACACAAATCTTTAAAATTAACAAACAACATTCACGCACAAATATCTGTAGCATATAGCGGATACCCGCATTGAGGTGAGTACCAGTATTGTACATGATTCCACGGGTACCCGTATCATATACGGTTCTACGGGTACTCGCGGAACCGGTCCAGATCCGTATGCATGGGTAACGGATCCGCGGGTATCCGAATGTTACGTTACTCGGTTTCTTTTCTGAGCTCTAATTTTGATATACTCTTTTCATACATACACACACGCGCGCGCGCGCGTGTGTGTGTGTGTGTATATAAAACAAAAACAAATATTTAATTTATACATGTCTTCCTTATATATAATACATATTCTTGTCATATCATTCTAATTGAATATATTGTAAGCATTGATTACATCAAAACTTCTTCATTGTTAGATTTCTTGTACTGCAAATATCTAACGTCGCTTGCAAATACTCGAACAAGAGCAAACGCGTTTGACGATAAGCACCAGACAAAAAAACCACTCTAAAACACGCCACTTTATAACAGAAGCAGAATAACACGAGATGGAGTAAGGGGGCGCAGATCTGTGGATAGTGGGCGAGGGAGGATGATGGGAGGTAAAACCAGGGCGTAAGTATTGATCCCGTGCCCGCGTCTAGGCGGTTGACACATTTACCAAAAGATACGCGTGATCTAGTTTCAGTGGAAGATAGCGCGAGTTAGAGCAAAAAGAGAACACGTAGACATTGATAATGGTATTAACAAACCTAACGAGTTAACAAAATCTTCGAACATATTACAGATATAAATGCATGCGTTTAAATGTAAAAAAAGCTACTTAAAAAAAATGTTTCTATCAATTTTCAGTACATATTGTAAAACTCTCTACTATAAAAATGCCACTGTTTTATTCACAACTTATTTTTTCATGAAAAGAGTAATCACAGAAATATATAAATAGCATATTCGTAAGAGGATCCTAAAGTGTAACTCGAACTCCGATAAGGTCGCTGTTTTACCGATAAACTGCGACACATCGACATATCTTTATACTGGGTGATCCAAAATTCATGAATTCGGACTACAGGACATGATACTTTATTCCTAAACAAATAACTTTTTCCTGTAGTAAAATTATATTCGATAAACAATTTTTGCGTTTACTCGTATAACTTCAACCTGCTCTTCTGCAAAAACTCTACTTGTTTAGACGCAATTTTGCAAAAGGAAAAAGTTGTTTCTTTTAGCATAAAGCATCATATCCTGTACTCTGAATTCGTGAATTTTGGATCACCCTGTATATTACTACATAAATATCGCACTCACACAAACAAATTTTCTAACTAATCTTTCGTATTAAGTATCTAAATTTAATTCTAAATACTCAATATTGATTGTTCATGTCTCTAATCCAAACCAAGATTGTTATATATGTACGAGGTGTAAAGCCTGTTTTACAATATGCTTTTTGTTTCTTGTTTCTTGCCTTTTGTTATTTTTTACATCTTGTCTTTTTGCTTCTTATCCGGTTTTTTGTTTTATATCGCCTGAGATAAAAGTTAACGGACTTCGAAAAAACCAAGAAATACGTAGTAAAAAATACAATTGTTGATAAAACGGTTACAAAGGAGAAAAAAACGAAAGGTAAAAAACAAGAAACAGGAAACAAAGAGTTTATTGTAGAATACGCTTAAAACTCGTGTATAAAGCAAACATTATTGCGAGTCGACGTTAAAAGTCGGTAACAAAACTGTAATTTGCTTTTTTTCGTTTTTGTCATTAAGTCGACCAGTTTGGATTACATTATTGTTTATACTACAATATCGTTTATACTAAATGGAGAAGGATAACTATGTGTTTTCTTTCCATCAACTGATTCATCTTATTCTGTTCATAAAAGTATCAAGGTACAATTATCAAAAAATTAATAGTTTACGAGTTATTTAACATTTTATGTCGATATATGCTACAATAAAGTATAAAATATCAAATTATTGATATTTTGATATCACTACTTTAATACTTTTATATGCAGAATAATTAGGGAAATCATATTGTGTAAAAAAAATTATACAATTCCGTTTAAAAAAGTTGAGATAATCTTCATCTTTTTGGCGCCTCCACTTAGAAAAAAAAAACATGACCAAAATACATCCTCCTCGAAACAGTTCCACTTTCATTTGACACATTTTTTTATATCATCAAAAATAAGCGTGATATTTCAGATGGTCGATTAAAATAGGCCACCCTGTATATGTATATGTAATTTTAAATATTTTAAATCGACATCCGTTAAAAATAATTTTTTATATTTTAAATTAATTTGATAACTCCAACATAACTGTAACATATAATTTTAATTAACGCTAGTTTCAAAATGTATTGATAAATATTTACTTGAAATTGTATAGTATATTTTTTCTCTAACAAAATAATAAAATCCAGCATATCATTGAATTGAATATCACTTCGAATCTATAGAAATTATTATTATTGCTCTAGGAATGTAAAAATGTATGAAATCCTAATCTGTATCCAGAGAAAGCTTCGCCGCATCAGTTTTAGAATTACTGCCAAATGGGTCAGTATATTGAAGTAATACCTCTGATTACTAACCTCTTATACCGCAGTTCCTCCCTACCATCCAACGACTAAAGCCCATGGCACATACTTATAAAAATGTAAGGCAGTAAGACGTAAGCAGCAAGGAAATCGTAACATTGGATTTGCTACTGGCCTTATGGTCTCTATTGCGATTGGCCAATTTGCTTACTACTTTCGTGTTTTTCTTGTATGTGCCATAGGCTTAAAAATTTAAAATAATTTCAGCGCATGCTACAAAGCCAAGATATTGTGCTATCGTTCATAATTCCATTACATTACATTCAATTACGTCAAATCGAATCGAATTCGAATTGAATCATTGAAACATAATTTTTAGTTAATAACATAATTATTGTTAGACTGAATTATGATATATAAAAAAAGAATTCTCTACGTAAGAAAAATAATGATTATAATATAAAATTAATTTTAATATATCCAATATTGGATAAATATTTAATATAAAACTGATAAAATATATTTTAATTACAATTTGACGATAGAACACGAGAGAACACAAAATATGTAAAAAATTGTAAATAAAACTGAAATTACTGAAATTCAATGAAAAAGAATAAGAATGCAAGTCCTAGTAAATAAATGAGGAAACTAAATTGAAAATTATAATACATATATAATAAGTGAAATATGGTGCTTGATGTATCGTTTCGAGATAATATGTTCTAATATTGTATTTTTAAATAGTACATTTTCAAATTAAATGCAAGTAAAGAAAATTTTCGTAATTTATACAATCCCTCTTTCGCCTACAATTCCGTTCGCATTGTGTCGTAACGCGGTATAGAAACACGAAGCTAGGATACTGTTTGATCAATACTTCAGGCTCGTCACAGTCATCGTGCTAGTCTTTGTGCACATCAATAGAGCAAGGGCAAACAAAATACAGAACAGATTATGTGAAGAAAAATTTATAGCAATAATAATAAACCGCACAACATATCGATAATGACAATTTTTTTATTAAGCATTATTACTTTCAAATAAATTGTTCGTTAGTTTAGAGAATATAGGCGGTGCACAACAATGACTATATATAGCAATACTTAAAATTTCTAGCAGTAAAATCAGCGATAAAAGGAAAAGCTGTAGCTGTTCATCGAATGTAACATGTGGTGTGGGACACGTGCTGAAAGGTCGATGCCCTTCACCCGGATTTTATTTGATTCTCTTCCTTCCCATTCTTCCATAGATACACTCGCTTACTTTAAAAACTTCATAGACATCTAATAGGATATATAAGTTTTTTTATTTAAATTATGTCAATATTACGAAAGTTTAAAAAAACATGCAGGTTTAACGGATCATCTTACGTCATTGTTTCTTGTCTATTGTCATGTTTATTATGAAATTAAAAATATATATTTATTATAAAATTGGAATGTGATTGTATGCGCGCGCGCGTATATACATGTATGCAATGAATAGTGCAGGAAAAATATTGTAAAATAAAATCGCATCTTCAAGTTCGATGAATTTTATCGCATCTACATTCGTAATTATGGTATTGTAATTATAGACAATTTACGGTGTGAGAAATTTTTCAATGCGAATGCACTTCGGTCGCTCATAATAAAAGTCACGTAAATGGTCCGCTATTAATAGGAATCAGCCGCACCTATTTGTCTTGCGTTTAGAAGAGTCAAGTGCAGCCAGCTGGTCATTCGTGCCAACAATTCGTTAAAAAAATTTCTAGGCACATACAATGCGCTTTTTCAAATATTATTTGATATTTTATAATTTTAATATTAGTAAAGTTGATTGATAATTTTCAAAAAGTTAAAGTATAATCAAAAGAGCATATAATTGATTAAGTTATTGTAACACAGCTCAATATCGTTTCAAGGAACTGAATCATAATATTTATCAAGCATCACGCACTTTCTTAGAATCAAATGGCAATTATGGTATATGCTATTGATAATTGATGTGCTTAGTATAGGATTATCATAATCCCTGCATATTTTTATTTACTAGATAATACTGGCATCTGAGGTACTGAATGACTCGCTATTCTAAATATAAAGTTTGTTAAACTTATACAAACTGTATTAAATATTTTTTGCAATAAATTATTTACGATTTTTAAAATACTTAATAGCATAAATTAAGTATAATCGTTAACAGTTTTTTAAGATGCTTATTTAAGCAATAATATTAAATTGCTTATCAATTTAATTTGTGATATTATTACTCCAGCTTCAATAAACTCCTGTTTAGGAATGTGTTTCAAGTCTAACAAATAATCGATGCACAATTAACTTGAACTGGAAATTGAATAAACTCATAAGAAATATTATTGACTGAGTATAGCATTTTTTATTTATGTATGTTTATACAGATTGGTTTTTTCGAAATTCGTATTATACGTACAGATATGTATATGTCACACACACACGCACACGCACGCGCATACACACACATACACACATACATGTTTTATATGTATATATATGTATTTATGTATACACATATATATATATATACATATATATATATTTAATAATATTTGATGATAATCGATTTATCGTGCGAAAGTAGAGTTATCGTCTCATTCGAAGAAGCCAACAAATGCACCCCAGGGATTCTCGTTACTCGTTTCGCTCCTTTGTTACACAACCGACATTCTCAGCAACTCGGTCAACTATCGACCCTACCAAGAGCTCACTGTTCCCGTTCCATTTTCTTCTGTCTTCTCACACACTGTTACTCCCTCCTTCCTTCTTTGCTGCTCCCACACTCTCTCTCTCTCTCTCTCTCTCTCTCTCTCTCTCTCCCCTCTCTTTCTCTCTCTTTTTCATGATTCCCCTCGACTTCTCCATGATACCTAGACATGTCTCTTTTCATTACTTGCTCCGTTCACTCATCTTCTTTCGCCGCATCTTTTTTATTTCTTTTCCTCTCTTTTTATCACTTTCAGTTCCAATTCTTTTCATTTCTCTCCCCGCCTCAATTTTGTCTCTTGTCTGTTTTCATCAATATCATTCTTTTCTCACTCTATCTATTAATCAATTTTTTCTATTTATCCTCTTATCCTATTTGTTTTCTTCCATTCTGTTTTGTACATTTTTATTCGTCATTTTCTTTTTTTTCTTCTTTAATTGTTTTGTTATCATGCTCTTTTGTCTCTGTTTTACCGAGACTATTTCTTTCGCACTTGACAAAGTGGAAGCCCACGTGCTTTTAGTACCTTAATCACGTGAGGATAGGACACGTGGTATTGTACAATAATAGGAATAGAAAGACGTGTATTTTCCACGTTAGTCTAACAAAATACTAAAGTAAAACAAACCTCAAGTCTCATTTATTTTAAAAAGTAATTGGTTTATGCTTCTTAAAATTGACTTTTATGTGTATATATATATATATACGTAGAAAAGAATATATTTATTTCAAATATTACATATAAATAGGAAATGGTACATAACATTTTCTTCTGTATAATAATTCACGAAAGAAAACAATTTCGTAGATAAATAACAATAATATATACAAACATATGCACACAATGTTTTCTTTAACTTCATTGAGATCGGGTATACGAATAAAATGCACATTGCGGAAATGTTGGCGAAATATTTGTCAGGTTTATCTGATTTATATTTGTCTTAACCCTCCGCCGGTAATGTTGAACTTTAAGGGCTGTACAGTGTATTTATGAATTCTGGTTGATAAAATCTAAAAAATAAATAAAATACAATACAATTTTTCTAATAGTCAAAACTCGCTGTTGAAGTTTTCACAAGTATCTAAAAATTTTTTCAAATTTTTATACAGTTCGGAACAATATAAAAATTTACATTGAAGTTTGAAGCTCTAACAATAAGTGCAGACAAAGGATGAAAATTTTACATTACCGACGGAGAAATGATGAATTATATCCATCTCAAAACTGAGATGCTTTCTTAAAAAAAATTACAAATTAAATTCCATATTATACTGTTACAGTCTGAATCCGAGTATATACTATCTCTACTTAGGTATTTAAATTTTTTAAGCTGTTGATGCCCATTATTTAATATATATAAAAAATATTAATCTTTAATTTTAAAAAATTCGATCAAATTGATGAGAAAGAATAAACAAGAACTCGCTTCAGAAAGTTCGGGAACACCATGTATTACAAAATCACGACGAGTCGGGCATTCCGATTACGACACTCCGAGGAAGAACTACGAAGACCGATAAGGAAAGAAAGAATACGAGGAAAAGAAAAAAAAAGATAAGTAACAGCAGAGGTGAACGGGACAAATCCATGTGAAGATTTGCACGAGTGTTGCTTACGTAAGCATGCGTGTAGATAAGAACGTGCTTATCTAAGGAACGTCGCCATGCGCGAGTAACCGCGTGCCGAAGTATGAAATATCATAACGGTGTGATTTCCAAGAGACAAAATATATCTTTAGTATGGGACGATTTTGATGAAAGAAGAAGTCAAATCGTGTGTGTACAATGTATGTACGCGCGCGCATCAATATACGTATATAAACATGTATGTGGGTGTTCACTAATTCTTTCCTCTCTTTTCCACTCTTTTAGCACATACATATATTTGTATTTAACAAATAAAGTCTCGCGATTAATTTTTATTCTTATTTTTCGTAACTGCATTAATGAAAATAATAAGTATATCAATATGTAATAGATGTAGGAAAGAACAATAGAACGGTATTAAGGACAACGAAAAATATCATAAGGCCGTATGAGTAATTAAAGGTTTAATATAAAGATGAAACGTAATATAGTAGTTGGCGCAACGGAGTTGCATACACAGAAAAATATTCTATTGCTAATTGTAAGAAAAGTGATTACAGAATTTATTTTCAATTTACTTTCTTTCTTTCGAGTAATGGTTATATCTTTAACAAAGAATATTTTTTTGATAATAATCTTAAAATATACATATTATAAATAAGAAAAATTTATTACTAATATGTACTCCAAACAAGAATTTATCTTTTTTGAAGAATATTTGATAAAATTGATCAAAGAAATGACTTTGTATAATAAGCAAATGAATTTGTTTTAATTTAATTTAATAATTTAATAATTAATTGAAGTATTAAACTTTTTAGGGGGATTCGGAAGATATTTTAAATTTGATGCTTTTTTGTGATGAACTTCTAATAGATTTGCATGCGATATATGAACTTTTGAAATACTTGAAACAAAAATAATTTAATTATTTGCATGCAGTATGTATTTTTTTGTGTAAGTTTATTTACTATTGTTACATTTTTTACACATCAAAAAAAATATACTTCAGAAAAAACAGTTGACTATTTTCTTAGTTCCTGTATCGATAATCTCGATATTATTTGACATACATATATTACCGTTTTTTTTTTCACTAATTCATTTTTAATTTATTACTTCTTATCTATTTTAATTTACTCCGATATTTTATCATTTATATTTCTTTGATTTTATTTCATCTTAATTTCAATTTCACTCAATATTATTCTGTAATAAGTATTAGTACTCTAAATTTTAATTATTTCAGATAGTTATTAATAATTAATAGAAAAAGTTACGATATATATCTATTTTGTCAAGTTTCCTCAGTACCTATCTATGCATCTATCTCGGCTTGACCTAAGAAATATACACTATAAATAATATAAATTGTGAAATTTAGTCATCAAAGTTGGTTGTACATCTTTTTGCCTGATCAAGGGCTGTACGTTGATTATATCGGTATATCACAGCAACAGCCCTTGTATTCTGTAACTCGTTACGACAATAACGATATTGTTATATTATCGTTGTGCAAGATTTTATACATGGTAAAAAAGCTACGCAACGAAATATAACGATAGCATTACTGTCATAACGAGTTGTAGATATATAAATTCGCAATCTCAGTTATTTAACATATCTATCATTATAATTAGGATAATCATATTTGAGAATTAACGTATCTACCCTTATTAGATTCGTTACTAAATTCGAAATCATCTCATATCATTATTCTATAGCAAAAATAGAATGTCACTTTTTACTCTAATCCCCTTTTCAACATTTTGTCTGGTATATTTAAATATCTCATTCCTGATGTAAGTGAAAAATAGGTTGTGCTCGCTCGTGTTCTCCTCTAGTTGCCTACTACATGAGGTAGGGTGATCCAATTGGGGTTCGAATAGCCCAACGTGGTGGCCTCCCCTTTGAGTTCCCGCTGCGATCAATACTCACGCCACGATGCCAAAGCCAAGCCAAGCTACCGCCGATTCTCCATACTGAGGTCTTCGTGATGCGAGAATGTCCTTGACAACGATATAAATTGCCGTCGTGAAGTCTCGCGACTGTAGAATACGGTAGAATGCAAAGGTCGTATCTAAATCTACGCTATAGACTACATTATCGTTAACTTTTCCATAATAATATCGCGCAACTAATAGTTTATAAGTTATAAATATAATAGAATATGAAGAGAACAAAAATCGAACATTATAATTTAATTTTGTCACGACGCGACTGCGTTGGAGCGTTGCGTCACGTATGCTTCAGTATCGCATTCACTGTCTTGCGAGGAAGAGGAAATAAAATTATCCTCTGATAACCTCTCTCTTTTTTTAAATCTCTCTCGACTATCGTGTGCATACACAAATGTTATGCTAGATAATTATAACGAAAAAGCTTGATTTTAATAAGATAATATTTTACTAATATGCTCAAAGAGATTTCTTTCACAAGTTTTCTGTACTCTTCTAACTAGATCTTTTTTCTTGGATTCTCCACGATTATTTGAGCCGCATATGTTTCAAAAGTAGAATAATAAAAAGAAAAAAAAAGAAAATTTTTACCGCGCAACATATTCTTTTTGAGTCACCCTATATACGTATATACGCGCACGCGCATCTATCGAGCAACGGGAAGCTCCCATCCGCAAACGAGCGCGCGAACACATATACGCATACAAATATCCGATCCAAGCGTACAAAGCGCTCGCACACACACACGCACACACACACACAACACACACACACACGTAGCGACGCGCAGAGACGACAAAGAAAGAGCCCTAGCGACCAGCAATGCGGCAACAGCGAGCGCCTGCGCGTCACTCTATGTGAGTCAAGGACGACACGTGCGGCTACGAACGACCTACTTATATCTCTGTCGCTTCGTGCGCGATCGCTTCGATACACGAACTTTCCCGAGCGCAGAAATAGGACGGTCGGCGAGTCCCGACATTTTACGGATCAGTCTAACCCTTCCTCTTTTCCCACCTTCCAATCGTACTATGCCGCGATTAAACGCTACCGCTATCAGATCGCCTTAACCCTTTCGATTGCCTCGCTATCATTACAGTTAACGTTCGATTCTATTAAGTTTTTGCACTCGGATGTAAAATTTATTTTTCTTTTTCTTTTGTAAATTGCATACACATAAATACTACGTAATAGTAAATATGTGTATGTGAGTATATATTTATATATATGCAAGATAATAAATTCCACATTCGACATGTAGCTTACACGTATACATACGCTTATATACATATACGTGCGTGCATATGTATGTACATGTTCAAACATGCGTTTGCACGCAAGTAGATAAATATAGAATAAATATTTAAAATATATATTTAGAAGAAGTGATATTTTTTTCTATTTTAAATTCAGATATACTGAGAGTAAGATTATTCGATTACACATACAATTGCAGTAATTCATTGAGTGATCGAGTTTAACAAAAATTCTCGTAAAATAATTGTTCGAATATAAGAATAGATAGTATCAATTTATGTCACTTTCGTTTAATTATTTAATTACTAAATAATGTTAATTGTTTGTTAGCTCATTCAGCAACCATTGAGCGTTACATAACACGAGATAATAAAGCATTTCTCTCTCTCTCTCTCTCTCTCTCTCTCTCTCTCTCTCTCTCTCTCTCTCTCTCTGTCTGTCTAGCGAAATACGTATTGTCGGAACGGTTGATCATGGGAAACCAAATACATATTTCACAATTAATTTTTAACAAAAAACATCACAAAAAGTAATACGATATCCAAATGCTTTCGACATAAGTACATATTTTACCGTATTACAATTTTCATTATCAATCATCTTTGATGTGGTTAAGTTTTGTTTTGAATTTTGTGTTAAATTAAGTTTATTTTTGTAAATTTAGTTTCAAGGAGAATAATACATACATCTAATTATACATTTATTTATATACTAACATTATTAACATTGATCTTTAACTGTTCATTACGGAAATACTTTTCCTTTTTAATTATTATAAACGTTATTCATATTGGAATCGTTTTTCTTATCGATTAATTGCTACACGCATTGCTATACGTAGAATAATTACAATTTAGATATTCTTAAATATAAATAGAGATCAACATGAGGATTCCACGTTTAGGGAGTGGCGGAAATCTCGACAGCCGGGGCCGCGGCCGTCGAGATGCCCTAGATGCAGAACCAGGCAAGATCGATAGAAAAATGGGTCAAAGGTTCGGCCACCGCCTTTGCTATTAAATGATCGCAAGCGTTTTGTGATAAATTGAAAGTATGTAGGAAGATATAGGAATGGTGAGAAAAAAATAAAACATGCAAAATTATCTTCTTTTATTCTCGAATCATTACGTGAAAAGCATATATTGATAAAATAAAATTATAAATTATTTCGTCATGAGTAAGCATGCAAAAATTTTATTTTCCATTATAGTTACAGATTTAACGAATGTGATTGAAATAAATTTTTATCACATTCGATACGAACGATGTATATGAATTAGATTAGAAAACAGAAAGAATATACATATATTAGATTTTTCATGAGAAGAGCAGTGTGATTTTTAAAATACACGACTACAGGGGAAAAAAAATACGGCATAGAATTTGAATGGAAAAATTGACTTTTTTGTTGATAAATATCACGTCGCATTACATATATGTATACAATATATGTACGATATATATACAATGGTGGATAATACATATAAATATATTATAAATCGAATATGACATATTGAAAAATAAAAGTAGAGAAAATCTTATAGAGAGGATTGCCGGTATTCTATTTCAAAATTCTGCAAAGGATACGAATACAGCATCTAATCTTGTCTATGATGCGATACAAGTTTTACATAACCAATCAATCTAGTGGCTCGAATGCACGCATGGCCGCATAGAATACGATTGGCCCATAGGAGATAGAGGATCGTAGCACTATTCGCAGCAGTTGGAGTCCAAAGGCGAACCGTACAGCTCGATCTTCCGCTGTTTCTTCCCGTTCCTACCCTAAGCGGCATAAGTAGCGGGTTCTCGCGCGGCCAGGGCCGGCCAGCAGTTTCTCGCAGTTTCTCGCAGTTTCTCGCAGTTTCTGTTCGGCTGTGTCATAGAATCGTACTGACGAGAGTGAATCTATGTCCACGTACGATATACACGCGTTAACGATATACACGCTGATACACGCCGCCCATACATAGCTCGCCGAGGATGGAAATATTGCGCGAGCGCGTGCAAAATGTGAAAAGCGCGCTCGCGCTCTCTCGTATATAACGATACGCGTGTATAGGAACACTAGGAACCGTATAGGGACGGAGAGGGAGTGAAGAAGGAAAGAAAGGGGAGGCGGGCAAGCCGCCAAGTGTGCAACATTTCGCGCGCGCGTTTAGCGTGTGTCTGTACGCCTGTCAGCCAATGGCGACCCAAGTAGCAACGGCGTCCGACCAATGGTAGCAAGCGACTGTCCTCCTGCGAATGCGCGCCATTGTCATCGCCGGATGCGGCCGATCGTGGTGAATGGTGGGGTAAAGACTGAGAGTGCGGTACGGGCTACGCGCTCGAGCGCATTCTCGTTCGTCGGAGCTCGTTCTCGGATTCGGTTGTGTTTCGCCGTTCGCGTCAGTCTTGATCCGTACAAGTTCTATCCGTCGGCGCCTAACGTTCGTTTTCGAATGGCCGTTTTACGCGTGCGAGAAAATCGATTCACCATCCATCTATTTTGGACAGAAAACTAACGGAAGAGTATTTACAGTATTTTTCTTTGGAGTTTTCCAAAAATCTATTTTTCGAAGACTCGAAAGAAAAAGTGCGGATATTAATACGAGTTCTCTGGATTCTTCGCTGGAAGGAAATCCAGTAGAATCTATTTAATCAACATTGCACCAGCATACGTACCCAAGACTAGCTTCCCGAAACTTAATCTGTTTTTATTGTAGTAACGAGAGAGCTGGATCTCTCTTATAGTTTGGTTTTACTCTTGCCTAATTATTTACTTGTCTAATTATCAAGAGGAATTAATATTTTCAAAAAACAATCAAGATCATGAAAAGAAAACTTAAAATACTAAAGAAAAAATTAAAAATAGAAGTAAATCGAAAAACGGGAAGCCGAGAAGGTAACATTGTGTCGTAAAGATACAAACGTCCATTTTAAAAGAAGAGGAACCAACAGAAATAGGCGCCGCCTATACGAGTAATGTTGCACGAATCGCAATTTCTGCGTGCGTGGCGTGACCGGAAGCAAGACTCGTGCTTGGCTTGAATCGTGCCGATTACGCGCTCGACCTCGTACATATTTTTGGATTTGATTT
Source organism: Acromyrmex charruanus (assembly GCA_017607545.1). Lineage (NCBI taxonomy): Eukaryota > Metazoa > Arthropoda > Insecta > Hymenoptera > Formicidae > Acromyrmex > Acromyrmex charruanus. The sequence continues at coordinate 176,530 of JAANIC010005803.1, read as the reverse complement.
TTTCCTGTGTGTGAGTATCAAGATGATTTGTCAGTCGACGAAAGAAATTCTGTTCTCAAGATTGAAGGAGAAAAAAGAAGAGAGATTTAACGCGCGCGAGAAACAAAGAGAGAGAGAGAGAGAGAGAGAGAGAGAGAGAGAAAGAGAGACAGAGAGAGAGATATCACCGTACTTGCCTCCTTCCCTCTGCTTGTGAAAGCAGAACTCGGGGGGAAAAAAAAAATACGCGACCCATTGATTGCGACTGACCTATTTACCGCAACCTTTGGACTCTTTCTTTCTTTTTTTCTCCTCTCTTTCCATCTCTACTTCCCGCGCAAGTCTGGTATCATCGAACATTTCCGCTCAAAGATCGCGCAATCAGTGCAGGCAGTGCAGTGAATAGAGATCTAGCAATCTATCTTTGTGGATTTTGTCTTACGAATGCCCGGAACTGTATTATGAGAAAGGTGAAAGCTATTTTAATGACAGCTTTCCTTCATTCTCCGGATTATCGATTGACGATTACAATTTTTCAATTTTGCAAATCTTAATTACAATTAATGTTGTTTTTAAGCTTCACATTTCGTACTTTGTGAGTTTCTTCGCGAATTTATCATTTTACAAATCGTATATATATATATAAAATCTACGAATTAATTTTTAATATTTGGACCGTATTCTAAAATGTTTCCATTTTTTATGTGCACGCAAGATCCATTCTACTCTCCTATTATAGATGAAATTTGTTTCTATTTTCGCATGTGTATTACAATAAAAAGAAATTCGAAGAAAAGTAACAGACGGGAAAAGGCGGAAAGAAAATGAAAAAAAAATGGTGGTCCATCATTGGTGCCGTGTGTTCGCGATCCTTCTCTCGTTCTCTCTTTCTCTTATTTTCGCACATTGTCGCTCACTTGGTCGACAAAGATGGCGGCCCCTTCTCTCTCTTTAGTCGACTCAGCAAGAGACTCGACGAGAGGGGCCGAACTATGTGACGCAACTGTCGTTGTCACGTGACCGCGCTGTAGCTCCGACTTGCTGGGCCAGTGTGTGATCTAACGTTTGTTACGGCGGCCGACTGCAGAGAATACATATCGAAGAACGCAGCAGGAAGCAACGGAGGACGGAACGGCTCATCCCAGCTACTTTTCTTGTCTTGTGCGACAGCGCAGACTCTCGGTCGCTGGGTCAGTGGGGGTGAGAAACTGGCTTGGCTTATATGTAAAACGACAGTCAGTCTTTTTCTCTCTCCTATCGGCCCCACGACAAAGCACAATTTCATAAAATAACTAATTTTCTTTCTCTCAAATAATGGTATATCCGTTTTTGGGACACGCGCGGTAAAATTGAATCGTTAAGATCCAAAATCTTTGCCATCATTTTCTTTCGTTTTTTTATATAAGAAAGAACGCTAATAATAAAGAATATTCTTAACTCTATATATGAGTCTCGACAGAGGGAAATAAAAAAAATTAATTTCTTATGATATTAAAATATAGTAGTGATTAGAGATGCAACACATTTTAAGATTCAGACTTTATTTCGAAACGCGTTTTCGCGATGTTATTTTCTGCAGTTCACGGATCTTAAAAATTCTATATTCCATGATCCTGATATATGAAAACGAATATATGGTAATCATTGCCACAAATGGGTTACTATTTATACTCCTTTACTCAACTTTCAAACTCTTCAATCGATATTATAAAATCGAGGCATGAGGATGAGAGCCAGGGTCGAACTCGAGAACGTTCGACTTGGAATCGATTACTTTTACACGGAACAACTCATTGCTCCATTGACATATTTCTTTGAAATTTTATAGATTCATTTTAGATTCTTATTTTATGAATTAATAAATCTTTAGTTTCACATAACATACTATATTTTTTATTCAATTTTGCTGTACATGTTGTTTATATCTTTAAATACTCGATAAAGTATAATGATATATCAAATTAATATTAAAAATCTTTGATTCTGATGATATTTGAATTCTTTTTAAATCTATAATATACACGTATACTTTATTCTTTCATTTTGAAAATTTTCTATTTCTTAACTTCCATCTGTAATTTTAGATTCGTGGTTTCGCAGATTATCGAATTCACGATTTAACGTTCACAATTCGACGTAGCACGGACTCAACGGTGAAAGCCGTGTTCCCCCAGCTGTGACAGACAATATTAGAGGCTCTGGGATCACGGAAAACACTGAGAGAGTACCGACCATACTTCAGTGGATTTTTCTCGACATTTGCTTCAATTTAATATATATTGCAATTCTTATATTAGCAAATTGAAAAATATGCGCGTTCTGTGGAATGCTACGATTCATTCGATATGTATGTACACTTGAATTTATAAATTATTTTAAGTGCATAATTGTATGTATTTCGAATTTTTTACTATCATTACATTTCGTCCATGATTTTATAAAGCGTTTTATGAGGGCTTCTTTTGGAGTGTAAAATTATTATGCTTGGAAAAAAGTGATTTTTAACAGTTTTGGAAATGCATATTTATTTTATTATACATGATATATATATATATATATATATATATATATATATATATATATCATGTATAATAAAATAAATATNACATAAAATATAGACATATATATATATACATGTGTATGCAATTATTTATTTTTTAAATTATTTTTTATTATCAGCGGTACTAAATGTCAAGTAACTAAAATATTGATAAATTACGTAATTTAATTTAAGTTCCGCCTACATACGGAGTTAGTGTTGTCCAAATACGTTGTTGGACTCTGTAATCACGCAAGATCCCAAGCTTAGGTCGCCGTTCACCTCCTTGTCGCGTACTATACTTTCTAAAGCTGCTTACTTTCGTAACTCTGCAAATACCGGCTGTCGTAGATTTTTTTCCCGACTGGCCGGGAAACTAACTAGACCGACGTGACGTTTTCACATATTTTTTCCGCACTTAATTCTTTTTCATTATACAGCGATCGATTAAGAAATCTCAATCAATACGTATACGTATATCCTTTTTAAAAATTTTGTTTTTTTTGTTTTTTTATCACATTTATGAATTTACTGACGTATGATTCTTAATTTATATCATAAATTTAATTTCCATTTTTACCAAAGTTCTTTATTTACAGCTAAAATGTTTTAAAAATTGTATTGACGTATCTATCTATGACATATCGATCTATTCAAACTTGTAATTATTATCTATTTTATATATGTATTCCAACAAAATTATAAAAATAAATAAAACTTTCGCATTGTTAATATACTTATATATGAATCACTTATTTGTACATAACAATTTTTTCTATAAGATATTATCGAATCTTTTTAATTCAGCCAGGTATTTATTTCAGCTATTATTTTAATAGAATCCGTTAGTTGGAAATGCATTCGTACACGCATATTAATTGCACCATGTGCAACTCATGTATACTTATAATTTTTGTAGCCTTACTATTTACAAGGGACATGTCAATAGTTTTTTCCTACATCTATAAAGTTCTAAGAGTTGGAGTCGATAATCTAATTTTTAATTATGATATCGATGACTAACATTACAAATATGTCCAATTCTTTTCAGTATAATACAATTATTAATTACTTACGATGTTAGAAATTGTTAATCAAGCGAATGATAAATCATATAAACTAGTAATTTACGTGTTATAATAAAAATTTTAGTTCTTAAACGTACACTTATACGTGCAAATGATACTCGGAACAGAATATTTCGTAGAAATGGACCAAAAGCTAAAGTCTATCAATATTGATGTTACAGTGTTGATAAGAGATCAAGTTTAAATAGAGAAAATATAGTTTTATTACTCTTCTTGCTATTTCTTCTTGTTCAATTTTATTCTTTAGAGTATATATTTTCAGAAATATACTTTATATAAGAGAAACATCATGTATAGCTCTGTATTATTTTACATTCGAGTAAAGTAGCGCTTTGCGTTAATTATACTCTGACTAGTATCTGAATGTGTTACGCAACGCAATGGTGTCCATGAATTGTACGCAGAAATAGACATATTTGAACACTATTTACAATACATATTTCATTAACAAAATTTTGAAAATTAATTATGAAGAAATCTATTATTATCTTATTTTTATCATTATAATGCAATATGGCCGATGTAAATATTATATAAGATCTAGGTGACAGAAAGGAAATCATTGATTTTAGGGATGGCAAAGGATAAACAACAAAAGGGAAGAAAAAAAAGTGAAGGAAAAAAAAAGAAAATGGGACAAATTTGCTTTGTTAAAAAATTATCAAAATTATGGTTTCGATTATTATGTCTACTTATTAACGAGAGAGAAAAAGGGAGAATAAAAGTCTCCTATAATATTAGCAAATTTAGTAACAGGACTATTGCGAAAATAATGTATCACGTTGTGTTGATAATTATACAAAAATTTTCGATTTTAATTTATCTAATACTAACAAATTAAAAGAAGAAATTATGCGAAAACTATTCTTTGCTACGAAATGGAACGTAAGACAAATGTTAAAACTTAAAATTTTCTTACGCAACGTTACATTGCACTCTTTCATATACGAGTAGATGGAAATATTTCCGTTTTTATTTCAGATCATATATCGTACTCAGATTCTATCCTCGCTATCTAATTTTACTCGCTGGCCCTGATATTGCATCGTTTTGCTTCATCGCGTCATACTTGATTTCAAGAAAGTACTTTAGCTATTCGTGAAAACTAAGCAAACCAACTTTTCACAGCTGCGGTTGACAATTTCAGAATAGAGATTAAATATTATTCTCGGAATTGTATTATTCAGTGATTAAGTTTTTTTAACGTCATTTTTTTCAGCCGTTTTAAATTTTATCTTCAAGCGTTAATTATAATACTGTACCATATGAAACTTTAGTATGCACTTTTTTTACATTAAATTTACTTTCTATATCATTTAAATAGCCGTAATCTGACAGAAGTCAATAATTACCAATTATATTATTAAATAGTTCCAAATAGAAGAATTTTTCAAAAATATTACCGAGTCGACGCCAATGGCGCGGATGACATCATTGCGAAACAGTTGGCTCGTGGGGCAGAGAGACAGCGGTAAAGACCATGGATCAAGAAGGAGGAGGTAGAGGTGAAGCATATGATGTTAGAGAAGAACGGAGTCGACGGAGACGACAAAGATGAAACGAATAGAAAGAAAAGGAGAGACATGAAAGATACAAGCGCGCGCGCGCACGCGCGAGAGAGAGAGAGAGAGAGAGAGAGAGAGAGAGAGAGAGAGCGCAGTCACGATGAAGCGAAATGGTACCGTGATATGAACATGTAGTGAATCTGCCAATTGGAGGGGATAGAAGAAGGGGAGCGAAAGGGGGGGTAGCTAGGCCTTGAAGAAACTAAGACGGATAAAGGCACGCATCGTTTATGAACGGAACTCTAGTCAGCTGAAGTCAGCACGGTTATTTCTCGAGCTGAAGTCAGCGTACCTTTCTTTGTAGAGTGTATAAAGTCTGAAAAGAACTCATATTTTATGTATACATATATTGGGTCGCTTGGTTATTACGTAATGACGATATTTCATACATCTGAATATTAATAAATACTGATTTTTTGCGAAGATAGAATATAAATAACGAAGATAGAATATAACGATGGGAAAGTATGTAATAAGTTTGTGTGAATGATTAATAATAAGTAGATACGATTTTCTGAGTACATAATTCATTTATTTATCGTCAATACGTACACATGCATGCATGCGTGCGTGTGTGTGCGTGTGCGTGTACGCGCGTATAATGAAATAATCGTATCATTTCTCATAAGTAAAATAGGTAAAGTAGGTTAAATTGAATAGGAAAGTCTGACGGGTGTAAGCGCGTGGCAAAGACAACCCAGCGTTACGCGCCGATTGCTACGCGCATGGCGAGGCATCAAGTGAGCATTGAGAGGAGCATGCTTGTAGCGAATGAATGCGTAATGCTGTCTCTTGCCATTGAATCGCGTGAACGCACAGCCATTTGCAAATCTTAATTAATTTCTTATTAATTATTTTTCTTTTTACCGCAAAATAATTTTTCTATTCAATTTCAGTATGTATAAATATATCGTTATTGCACGCGTGTGAGTGCATAGACTAGTAGGTTGCGTAATTGACGATCATATCAATTATTAGGCAGTCTACTCGAAGCATAGGCAACCTCGAGTCAACGGCAACCTCGCATTCGCCAATATCAATATTACTTTGCTTCGGTCGATCGCGCGTATATGTTTATGGTATACTTTTAGAACAAAAAAAAAAGATAAATATTTTTTTGAAGACAACAATTATCTTTTATCCTATATTTCAAGTATCTTTTACAAAAAAAAAAGAAAGAAGAAAGATTCGAGTCTTCCGACATTTTTAATGAAAACATGCATGGAAGGAGAACAGAGGATAGCATCTTCTTTTTCATCCATTTCCGTTCTACCGATCCTTTACGGTATTCGTCCTGTTCAGCCAAAAGCCCACCCCGACTTTCACCCTCACCCACCATTCTCAAACGACTCCATGGCCGAAGATGGCCGCTGAGGTCATCGTTAAACCACGCCCTGCGAAACGAAGCTTTCTGCTAGAAGAACTGTCGGGGGAGGATCAAGACAACAACTCAAGGACAACAAGCGCCGCTCCTACGGGAAGCGTACTGACCGACACTCGCGTTCCTCTCTTCCCGGAAATTGTGAACGCACGAGCGGGCTGATTTGAGCGTCATGGCGCATGATGTAGGAAAATTACTGGTCATCGTACATGGAAACGATTAAGTGCTTCCTCATCCCGATTCTCCGTAAAATATTGTAAAAGATATGCGAATACAGGTTCACTTTGGAAATTTGCATTAATTCTCATTTCGATAGACGATTGACGAATTGAAATATCAAAATCTTGTGAAAGGCAAAATAACATGCCACGAAATAATTATGCTACGAAAGCAATCACACGAAATACGATACATAATTATAATTCAAAGGCATCTATAATGTGATGTACAAATTAATTTAAATCTCTGCGCGCCCAAATTATCTCTTTTATCAATGCAAAACAATTATTTAAATGCGAGTTAAAAAAATATTTCTCCTCTTCAGAAAAGAAAGATATATCCTTTGAAATTATTTATTTTTAATTAAAAAGGAGAGAAAAAAATAAACAGATTGTCATGAAAATCATCAATTCTTCTCATTCTTTTTTGTTGTTTTCCTATCATTCCTTTCTCCCGTCCTCCTCTCTCCCCTCTCTTCCTCCAATCTTGCTGATCCGGCATTTGCGGCAAACTAACTTACGTAAGAGATGTACTTAAGAACCTACCTACTGCTTATTCAAAGGACCAAGGTAAACCGGTAGACAGGTAACCAGGCAGGCAGATTAGTAGGCAGGTAGATGAGTGGGTAGGTGGGCACACGTTGCGCGCATGCTCTCGACCAAACCTGCCATACAGATTCGAACAACGGAAATATCAATATTCTGCTTTTTCCTTGCCCCTCAAGTTACCTCCATCTTCTCTGAAAGTTGATTTCTTATGGTCGGCCTTCTTGGATGGTTCCGACCGAGCAGGAAGAAAACGTTCTGGAAAGATCATAGATTGATTCTCACGCTCAATGACATAACTGATGTGGTACTGGATGATTAATCTAATTGGTTCTTGGCTTCATGAAAACAAGATATAACAAGAATCCCAAGATATAGTCGAAGATAGTTGAAGAAGTTAGTTAGTTTTGCAGTCGAAGAATCTCCTCCCATACAACACATTATTTCGAGAGATGTTCTAAAAACATTTTCAGAAAACTTCCTTACGTTCTAACGTTCTAAGACACGTTATCCCTTCGATAACGTGTATTAAAGCTGCATTAGCTTGTGTGTAAGGAGATTCAAATTAATCAGTCTGCAAAAATATCTACTGTAAAAAATCTTTAACATTTCTCATGGTATAGAAATGTCCAATGTTAGAATAGAAAAATGAACGAGATGAAAGTCGAAAAATTTGCAAATTGAGAAACTTAACGAATAAATTTATGTAATTATCTGTATATATGCATTGGCCCAGTTTGCAAAGGGGTTGATGAAAGGAGGAAGGTGAAGGAAGAAGAGATTGGAGGCGTAAATCTGTGTCACTGCACACGCGCGCTGTTCGCACATTCTTCATTGTTTTTGGCCCTCTTATTAAACGCGGAATAGTGAAATGTTCACAATTTTATCATTTATATATAAAATTGCATTGAATTTCATCAATAGATCTTGAAAAGAAATAATTTTAATTTTTGTCTTCAATTCAAATTATTTTGTAATTTTATGATTTATTACGAATTTCAATAGTTGTAATATAGTTACTAGTTTTACAATTTATTGAATTATTGCCAATTCCAATAAAGATATTTTTTATTTTCATTTTCCTTCACGTGTAAGATTCATGATTATATATTGCAATATATATGTACGTATAGTCAACGATTTGAGTAAACTACGATCTAAATCATAGTTTTTTATATAATTTTTTTAATTATATGTACTCTCCAAGAATCTACAAAAATATAATAGATACCGAGAAATCGTTATCTCTTTTTGTATATTATTTATTATACTATAATCTCACAAATTATTATTTTATTAATTTCTTCAAATATTTATTTGTAATAAATATTAATTTTTTCCAACTTTTTTTCATCTTTTCATTAATTTCACTCCTTCACTTTTATTTTTACTAATCGTAGTAGATTATAAACAACAAGTACAATTAAAATATGTGGGGTACCCGGTATACAGGAAACACCAGCGTGCTACTTACTCTCTTGTATAGTGTATATCTATGTGTCGTAACTATCATAAAGCAACGTAAGTTACGTTGTGTCATTCAATCGCATGATCAATAAAATACAGTAAAATATTTCTGCAGCAAAATATAATAACTTATTGTAAAATAATAGTCTAAATACATTTTTCCATTACTCTTAAAAATGCCTAGCATCGTATACTTTTGCTATACTTTTGCTACACGCGAGTTGTTTACTACAAGCAGCAATGGTAATTACGCACGAACGTAAAAAAACACCTTTCCGCGTTGAATGGTCGCATCTTATTAATCTTATCATGCGTTTGCACTATATAATTATCATTTATATAAAATATATATATATATATATATATATATATATATATATATATATACACATTCATTATAATTATTGTTACATTAAA